>VMDO01021414.1:0-35421 GCA_007922755.1 Pedetes capensis | reverse complement strand
CTTCAATTTTTGTGGTCACAAGCTTTAACTTTGGAAAAGTAATCTCTTTGCTGTGAACATAAACCTACTTTCTATATTTATTTTGGGTACTAATTATTATGATGTATATGAAAGTGAGGTGTATGTTAATCCTAATGGTAATTAGAGTTTTGAAATTTTTATTCATATTATTAATTTCATGCTTTTAAAATATATAATGCTTCCAAAATTGTTATTTTGTATAGGAAGTATTTTTGTTAATTTTTCTTTTTTATGCTATTTTGTTAGGTCTTATTTTCTTTAATAAAGATTATTGTATTTCTCTTAATTTTTTCAGTGTTCTGTTGCACAAGAGAGTAATAAACTTAACAATAATGCACTATGTATTTCAAAATAACAAGAAGAGAGAATTTTGACAAAGGTACCAAAAACATACCTTGGAGAAATAAATAGCCTACTCAGCAAATACTACTAGAAAAACTTGGTATTTACATATACATAAAAATCAACTCAAAATATATCAAAACCCTTAAGGTAAAGCCAGATGCTTTGAAACTGCTAGAGGAAAACATTCATAGAACACCTCAAGATATATGCATAGACAAGAACTTTCTAAAAGGGTCTCAACCCAGGAAATATTAGCAAGAATTAACAAATAGGATTGCATGAAATTAAAATCTTATGCACAGAAAAGGAGACAATTTTAGCAGTTTTAAAACAAGTCTGCCCAAGGAGACAGAAGGTGAATATATATCATATAGTTATCATAGTCATAAGACATAGAGCTACACTGTTAATGACTAGGAGACACATGGAGAATTTAGTTTCAACAAAGCACAGATCATTCACAGATTTCTCAATTATTTCTAAATAAGTGTTTACTGCTATCTGTTTTTGAGGAAATGTAACAGGAAAAATAGTGACATGTGAGCAAAAGGGGACATTGCCCTTGGCCGACTTTATATTTAAGATTTATTTCTGTTGTTGCTGTAATCCTCTGCCAAGTTTTTGTTCTCTAATGTCCATTATGACACTGGAGACTCAGGGTCAAAACTCAGAAACAAAGGAAATAGCCAGTCAGCATCTAAGTACATTGTTCTTGCATGATTTGCTTAAGCAAGGACAAGGCCAAGAGTATTTATTGCCAACTGGAAATTTGCCACAAAGATTCTCAAGTGTGCTAAGTCCTAGAATTAATTAAATTTTAAACAAGGAAATTGCATTAACTGTTTTAGGTCACTGGGGCACTGTTTAGTCCAACTCAAAGCAATAATTTTCTGACTTTGACCCAAGAGACCAATTAGAATTAATGACATTTCAAAAATTGCTTATTTTCTCACTGCAAGTTCACAGGAATATTGGCTAGGTAATTATCGAAATTGTATCAGATAACACTAGTAACATAAAGGAGGAAAGTTCATTGAGAGATTAGGAGAAATAATTAATCATAGATTAGAATGGGTGGATGTATCTTTTCAAATCATCACCAAGGATGAACTCTATCAATATAGAAAACGTATCCTAGATCACATAAATTGTGATTCCAGAGTTAAGTGAAATATTCTTGTCTACCTTTAGTGAAAAGCCTTTCTAAAAGGAAGGAGGTTGACTTGAAATTGCTAATTTAAAAATGATTCCAATGGAAATAGCTATAAGGACATTAAAACTTACTTTATTATAGATCATCTTTTCCATACTCACATATGAAACACAAACACTGAATAATCACATTAGTCAAAATAAAATAAAATAATAGATGTTTAAAAGGGTTAAACAGCTAACTCTGGCCATGAAATATCCAACTCCCCAATTTATATACCACAATCACCCACACATAACCTAATAAACAACTAGTTCCAATTAATTTGGAATAATATTTATAAATGCACCAACACAGAAATAAAGCTTAGAAAATATACAAGCAAGTGGGAAAATAAAAATAGTTAAAGAATAATATATTCTAAAGAATGAAGTCAGAAACTATTTCTTCAACCACAGATGAATTAAGAAAGTCTTAAATAAGAGGATTTAAGTCAAATGTTGATGAAAAGTAATCCACAAGTGCCTTTGGAAATTAAAAAAAAATTAATGCCTCCTCTTTTTCTTTGACTTTTTTGGGAACAGTATTAGAATGAAAAAAGGGAAGAATGCCAGATGACTTCTTATTACATTTAATAAATACAAATTTATAAATCAATGAAGCACTAAAGAATAATACATCATCATTGCTGTACTGAAAGTAAATATTGAGATTTTCAAAGTATCAAAGGTGAACGTGTATTAGAACAAATATATTTAGAGATTCTGATTGCTTTATAAATCAGTTTTTCTTGTGATGGTTTTAAGACATGTTTGCATTTTGGGGGTGCTTCTACCATTGAGGAGAAGTGTCTTTGTTTCTTCTTAATCTGTTGTTGTTAGGTGCCAGGGAGTTGGTATCCGACTCATAGCAACCCTAAGTACAATAGGCGAAACATTATTGTCAGTGCTTCTCTGCTGTTTATAGGGTTTTCAATGGCAGATTGATTTTTGGGAGTGGGTTGCCGGGTCAATCTCCCAAGCCTACAGCACCTGGTGTCCTTAGGAGGTCTCCCATCCAAGTACTAACCAGGCCTGACCCTGCTTAGCGTCCGAGAACCGACGGGATTGGATGCCACAAGGTTACAGCTACAGGCCCTCTTAATGTAGGACAACTTTAATCAATTAGTATATTAGAAGTAGTTTCTGCATCTTCTGGAGCTAAAAAAGGAAAGGTCATGCAGCTTCTACATTGTTCTTTGGGATTTTTAATGCTGAGCAGAAGTCATCACCCATGAAAGAAATACGAACTATTGGAAGATAAGGGGCGTATGTAGGTGATGTAGTAGATCATATAGACAAAAGTTGGTATCAAGTGCTAATCATATGAGAGACCCATCATGGACATCAAGTTTACTGATTTTTCAGTCAACAAAAGCTCCAGCCAACATTTGATCGCAGCCAGAGGCAGACTCCAAATAGAAACTGCCCAACTGATTATTTCAAAATTCCTGACTCATAAAAGTGTATGCAAAATAAAATAGTTAAGATTGTAAATTTTGAGGTAATTCATGATGTAGCAATACAGAACAAAATTCAATATCCAGAAGTGAGATGCTCCCACTTCCAAAGTAGACTAAGAAACTCTAAAAATATTCCTAAAATTTTGGTATGTAATCCAGGAATGGGTGGAAGATAGGATCTGAAAAAACCTTGAGAGTTTCAATAGCAGAAGCTGTAGCCTGTGAAGGGACTATTGGTGAAGGTTTAAGGCAACCAATGTAAATGTTATTGGAATTTGGAGGGTAGGGTCCCTGCTTATGGTGTGGTATCACTGTTGCCTATAATAGCATGGAGAATAGGAATTGTGCCTAATGGACTCAGTGATGTAGCTAAGATTTCCATGTACAGTGATGTATATGCCACAGAATTCTTTTAGTTGGCTATTTTTAAATGTGAGAAGAGATGGACTAAAGAACAAGCCAGTTTCAAAACAGAATTTAGAATAAAATAAGGATCCTGGAGTTGCAGGAATCAAGCATAAAACTATTCCTCACCCTTAACCTTTCTAGAGAAGAACTTCAAAATGAGAATGAAGCTTTCTGCAAATGAAAACTACATGCCATTGTCAGATTAACATGACTTTCAGTTGTGCTAGAACCGTGGTGTGATTGTCATTGTAAAATCATTTGTTAAGAACAAGAAAGATTTAAAGCAGTCCTTATTGAGCCTTTCAAATACATAAAGGATTTTAAGATTGATACTTTTAAACTTTAGGGAAATTAAATCAGCTTAGTTAGACATATCTGTACACTCATGTTTATTGCAAGATTATTCATAATAGCCAAAATATGGCATATCCTATGTGTCCACTAATGAAAGAAGGAAGAAATTCTCCATATATGTATATTCTTTTTGTCTAGATTCTTGTTAATGATTTCAGTGAATGAGTGTTATTCCATTCTCTGAGTATATTACAATGTTTTTCATTCATTCTGCTCCTGTGGGACTTCAATTATAAAGAAAAAAAAAAACTCCTAGAGACATTATTTATAAGTCTTTAAATGGATATATATTTGCATTAGTTTAGTAAATATCTAGGAATTACATCATAGAGTAAGTTTGACTTCAGAAAAGATGAACAAAATTTCCTGGGTGACTCTCCACATTATGCTCCCAGAAACTATATATGAAAATATCAGGAGTTCCATATTCTTAATGACATTTTGTATTGTTATTCACTTAAGTCTTTGCAATTCTGTTGTTGTTGTTGTTAGGTGGCATTGAGTCGAATCCAACTCATAGTGACCCTGTATACAGTAGATTGAAACACTTCCCAATTCTGTGTCAGGCACATGATCTTATTTATGTTTAAGCCCATTATTGCAGACACTGTGTCAGTCCGTCTGGTGGAGGGTTTTCCTTTTTCTCATTGACTTGCCACTCTCCCAAACATGATGTTTTTCTCCGGGGATTGGTCTCTCCTGTCTACATGTCTGAAATATGCAAAACGCAGTCTGGCCATCCTTGTTTTAAAGAGCATTCTGGTTGCACTTCTTCTAGGACAGATGTCATGGTTCTTTTGATAGTCCATGGGTAGTGGGGGTATATTAGTGTGCATGCAAGAAAGATGAAGTGTCTTCCTAGTCAGCTTCTCCTATTATACAATCACAACAACACAGATCATTTGTGACACTAGATGTATTGAAGATTTTCCTCCACACACTAAGCAAGTAATCAGTGCTGCATCAGCCAATACCACCTGGATGTCTTGTAATCCATGTCAGTTCTGACTCTTTTAGAGAAAGCATCAGGTGGCATGAGTTGAGATGTTAGTTCCTAATATTGCTCCCTCACCCATTTCAGATGTCTATCACAATCCTCAAATCAATTTACCTGTGCTTGTGACAAATTGGCTACAAATTGATGTTCCTGTAACCCTGTCCTCAGGTTCAATTAATCTCTTGGAGTTTCCCACTAAAATTATGAAATGCATTTACTAGCTTACTATGAAAAATATTACAATGGATATAGATGAAGAGATACACAAAATGAGGTATGTAAGAAAGTACATGAAACTTCCATGCCCTTATTGAGAATACCACCATCTAGAACGTCTAGGTATTCAGCTATCTCAAATATCTCTGAACTCTGATCCTTGTGGATTTTTATGGAGACATCATTGCACATACAAGAATGAAGTATGGATAGCTGTGTGGAAGTGTAATTGGATAAGGAGGTATAATCTAGCACTAATAGGTGAGGAAGGGAAGACCTCAAAGCCTGTCTGATCGTATTCTACTTGGCCTCCCTATGCAGCATTCCTCCCTCCAGGGACTAGGCAGGAGACTTCTGAAGTGAGGAGGCTCTTTTGACCTACTATTTCACAAGATTAAGTCAAAGAATTCTTTATGGCTTCTCCAAGACAAAAAGGCAGGGAAGATAAGGGAATCTATGAACTTGGGGAAAAGAAATTATACTTTCTTTGGCCTGCTTTGGGGAAATAATCATGAACCAGGAACTGTGGATGAAAACCAAATAAATAAATAAATACACACACACACACATATACACACATATCCAAATATGTATATAGGTGTATATCTATCTATCTATCTATCTATCTATCTATCTATCTGTATTGTTTCATTATGATTATTGTTGTTAGGTGCCTTCAAATCGAGGGTGGATTCATAGTGACCCTCATACGGGTTTCCATGGCTGATTGTTTTGGGATTGTTTCTGGAATGGATTATCACATCCTTCTCCCATATTTGCTATGCTGAGGATTGAATCTGGTTCCAGAGACTGCAGAACAGTGCTCTACCAACTTATCTAAACCCATTTGCATTTTTATTCTTGTCTTTTTCATATCATTCTTTTAAAATTAAATTTGTTTTCCAAGACACTTCTTACTTCTTTCATTGGCATGAAAAGGAATCATGCCAATGTTGTTCAGTGGTTATTTCACACACTTAAAACTATTTTTTAAAGAGTTGTGTGTTGTATGATCAAAGGGAATTTTAAAGTAAAATTACTAGGTAGTCCTTAGTTTTTGAAGTGTTCTCTCTGGATTCATATACATTCTCAAATTGTAGTTCTGCCAATTTGCAAACAGGGACATTAGTCAAGTATTTATGTTATTTTGACTCAATTTCCTCATATTCAACTTTAAGAAATTGTAAAACTTTTTGAACAGGAAGGACCTGGGATTTATTTACCATTCAAATATTAGCTATTATTTAAAATGGTTTATATTTTCTGGATAGCCATAGTATTTAAAAATAAATATGTATTCTCACAGAGAAATAAAGGAATAACTGAACAAGACACACATATTCTAAATATCTCACAGGCTCTTATGTAACTGCAAGGCCAGTTTTCATTTTCTCAGCTGCTGCTCCAAAGTGAGTGGGTATGGGTGTCTGTTCTGTTGCTGTTACTCCTGCCAAATTCTCACTTACTGCTTATCATATTTACAGTAGCTTGTATATGGCCTTGGAAAATTTTCTTCTCCTGACTTTTCCCTAGAAAGTAGTTTTTTCTCTTTTAGCTCAATACAGAGTTATTGCTACAGGATTCCAATTTCATGACATACTCTACCTCACCAAATAACTAGTATTGGGAAGGGAAAATCTTTACACAAAAGTGATTACAAAACTATGGTCTTTCAAAAATGTATGATTTGGGCCTGATAGTGTAACTCAGTGTGTAAGGCCTTCTGTTCAAGCCCACACAAAGGAAAAAAGGTGTTTCTTTTCACTAAAGCAAAATATTTTATTCTCAAGTCCACTTAAGCCTAAATTATAACTGTTAGCTTCTGGCTATTACCATTATTTGCCTTGAGATTCTGGGTGTTATTACCTTTTTATGAAGCAAAAATGAATTCTTAATCTATTTGAAAAAATACAAATGGGTGATGAAACTTAGTGAAACTTGTTGTTTTTAGGTGCCATCAAGTCAGGTCCAAATCATAGTGACCTTATGTACAACAGGTGGAACACAACCAGACACTGTGCCATGCCCAGCACTACTGTCTGTGCTTCTCTACCATTTGCTACTCTGCCATTCATAGGGTTTTTGATAAGTTGATAGTTTTGGGAGTGGGCTTCCAGGTCCTTCTCCCAATCTTACAGCACCCAGTATTCCCAGACACTCGCCCATCCAAGTACTACCCAGACACTCTCCCATCCAAGTACTAACCAGGCCTGACCCTGGTTAGCTTCCGAGATCAGAGGAGATTGAACACCATAGGGCTATGGCTGTAGTCTGGAGATACTTAGAAGTCAAAAATCTGTGAACAGCATTACACAGTTATCAGCATTTTAGATATTTCTTTCCAGTATTTATGGCCTTGATAAGCTCAGCCTACTATTTTCCTCAACAGATTTTACCCATCTATAGTAATTACTTCAGTTCAAAAGTTTCCATGGTCAAGGGTACTTCACAAAAAAAGTTCATTTTCATTCTGCAATTTGAAAGAAATTTGCTCAACAATAATCTACTTGGCTTTGAATGCAGTAGGAGGAATCACTAAATGGCACTATGAACTGAGTTGGATGCAGAAGGAATTGTACCATAGAGTTACCAACATGAAGCTAGCTACAGAGGTGAGTTGAGTTGTAACTTCCTCTCCAAAGTTCATACGTCAAGTTTAATAAGTGACCTAACAAGAACCACTTATGCATAGAACCAGAAGTTTCTATTCAGTGAGGTTAAATTTAGTGACCAAATTGCTATATTGCAAATATAATGCCACATCTGCTCTCAACTGAACATTGAAAATCCATGCTATTTTTGTCTAGGAATTTTCCTCAGTCAATCACCTGTAATTTTATTTTGCAAAGGATACACATCTAGTGACTTCACTAATGATGCCATTCATGTCCTCCCATTGTGACAGATAAAAACATTCTCTAAGCACAAAGCTTTTATTCACAAGTAACTTTCTGTTTAAAGATAGTGTCAAAAATAATCACAATGGAAATTTAGTTATTTAATGCAACCACTAATCTGTTTCTTATAAACTCTAAGTTGTCACAATCTCAGAGTTATATTCAGTGGCATGCATTAGTAATCTATATAGCTAAACATTACACCAGAGAAAGAATTGAATATAAAAGTTCTCTTAATATTTAGTGGTTTTCAAATTTAATGTCACAGTTTACCAAAAAAATGTAAAATAGGATTTCACTTTTTTTTAATTTAATTATAATTTATTAAAAACAAATGTTCCAGAGTATTGAATATCTGTTTTAAAATTTTGTCAGTTTTATCATTGCTTTGGGGAAAGGATTTACTAGATTCCCATTAAATCATTTCAATAGTGCCACTTAATCTGTTTATTTTTAATGTAATTACTGATTTGAGATTAGATATGTTATCTTGCATTTACTTTTTGCTTCTTTTCTATGTTTATTTTTATCATGTTACTTGTCTTTTGGAATTGTTTATATATTTCATCCTCTATTGGCTCATTAGTTATGTCTTCTTTCACTGTTAGTTTGTTGTTGTTGTTGTTGTTGTTGTTATGTACCATTGAGTGGTGTCAAACTTGTAGTAACCCCATGTACAACAGAATGAACACTCTTCCACATTGGGTCATGCCTAGCACTATTGTCAGTGCTGCTTTGCTGTTCATATGATCTTCAATGGTGGATTGTTTTGGGAGTGGGTTGTCAGGTCCTTTATCTTAACCTGTAGCACTTGGTATTCCCAGGCAGTCTCCCATCCAAGGACTAACCAGGCTGACTCTGCTTAGCTTCTGAAATCAGGCAGACTCAGTTGCTAGGGTGCTATGGCTGTAGACATCTTGGTTTATTAGTTTCCCTAAAAAATTCAACCTTTATTCTTTATGTCTAGCATAAAGTAGTTAATTTACAACATACCTTACATAGCATTAATATTAGAGTACTTTACTTGTAGGAGAAGGACCTGGCAACCTACTCCCAGAAAATAATCAGCCATTGAAAAACCTTCTAAATAGAAGAACTGACAATAGTGCTGGGCATGGCACAGTGTCAGGTAGTGTTTCATCTGTTGTAGGTAGGGTAGCTCAAGTTGGTCCTGATTCCACTGCACTTAACAACAACAGGAACTTGTATTTCTGCCTTCATACTTTATATACTACAGTTTCAACATATTTGATAGATGGAGTTTATAAAATAGCATTGTTCTTTTGTAAAACCATTTATCCATATATAAAATATATTCATATATTAATCATTTTTACTTTCTAGAAGTTTTACTTATAAGTATTATTTTCTTAACAACATAATGCACATTATTATATCCTTGACTAAGTTTTTCTGTGTCCCTGTCTTTTACCTACTCAATGTGAGTAGCATACCCCTCAGTTGTGAGACTCAAAAACATATCTAGACTCTATTAAATCTCTGTGTTTGCAGAATTGGTACCTTTGAGAACTCTAGGATCTACCTGATTTTTAAAATAGATTTATAATGTATCCAAGGCTATCATGTTTGCTTTTGCTAGCTGGCTCTGGTTAGCAAAGAAATCTGGGAGTGATCAGATGATCCATTGTGGAAGACAAAGCCTGAGGGTACATCTGTTCCAACCATCTTGTAGGGCAGGGAACAGAGCAGAATGGCATTAATGCTGGATGTGTGAGAAATCAGTCACAGAGTGGCCATTTAGATATGTAACACACCATGCTAGGGTAGAGAATTGAGTACAGATTAATAAATCTAGCTGAGAATAGGAAACATGCTTTATTTAAAATTGTCTATTGTTTCAAATTATTTCCTCATCAAGCACTGTATCAAAATTCCAAGTGGTGAAACTAACTAACAACAACAAAATAACTTACTTTTCTTTGCTTTAAGCTTTCAGGAAAACTATATCTATCTGAAAATTATATAAAAAAGAGAAAGTCTATAAGAAGATGAGAAGAATAGGTCTTGATAAGACCAATGACCAAGTTTGGCTCTCTGTTAAGAATTCCAGTATTTATTTGAGACCTTGATTTGTATTTTCCTTTTCTTATGCATAATCTTACCTAAAAGTTGAATGCATTGAATTTTTCATGTTGTTTACAAGTACATGTGACTTATTCTAGTATTAACTTCAATACATTAATTTAACATCAACTGAGGGCTTTGTAATTGATATCTACCTCTTCAAAACTATAATGTGGTCAAATTCCCTATGTGACAAAAATTATCTACTGTACCTTCTTTTCCTTTCTACCTTCTTTATGTAAGTGTGGGATGATAGCAGGTGGCATAATTTGATTATTTACATTTGATGGCAACAATAAGAAGCGGTGAATTTTAAGGGTTATTAAGCACCACAGGATAATTTTCATCCTGGCACATGGGCAATTAGCATGTAGCACCATTAACTTTAATGGGAGTTGGGTGGCTAATCTGGAAATTTTCACAATGGATCAGCACAAAGTTATGTAGTACAGGTGTTTAATTGTTGATGGAACTAAAATCAAGACTGATTTAATTAAAAGATCAAAAAATAAAATCTTACTGTTTTCCTACAAAGGTAGGAAGTCCTGGAAGATAAAATATTAAGTTGCATTTGGTACAAAAGATCCAGGGAAATCTACCAAATAACTTTTAGTTATATCTAATGTATACAATTTATCTGTAGATGTTGTTATGCCTCTTTCTCTTCAGTAATTCAGAAGACGTTTTTAAAAATTGTGTTACTTGTTATTTTAGAATACATAATTCAAATTCCATAGATATTCATTGTATTTTTATACAGCTTATGGAACTATAATGTTTTTTTCTAAGTCTCATGCTCAGATATCTAAACACTAAACCTTCTTAACCGATACCTTATTAAAGTGCATCTGATATACCTAGGGATATGCCTTGGTAAGTATCAGAAACAAACTCCCAGTATACTTTAGCTACCTTTTCTAAGTAAACTTATCCAAGAATCATTGTAATTAAGGAAAACAATGTAAGTGAATATGCATATATCAGTTAGTAACCCAATATTATTCTGCCTTTTGCAAATAGACACATTTATTCCTTTGTAAGTTTTACTGCTGAGATGCCTCATAGTTAATATAATTTCTGATTGCATTGCCTATAGGAGCATATGATGAGATAGCTGAAATTTTGTTTTTAGAATTTTAATTTATTTCTCAGTTTCTTAATTATATGGGAAATTATATTTATAATTGATTTACTAACAAGAAATACACATCATCATATATTCAGCATTTTAAAAAGACATTTGTATATTATATATTTTATACATCATACAAAGTTTACTGGGAATGAATGATTCCAGTTGGTTGGACAGGACTAGTCTGGTTGTTCATTCAGATGCATGCTGAAAGATTTTTTAAGTATGTATTGAATAGAAATTAATCTTGTGTATAAATTATATTATTTGAAGAATTTTGAATACTTAACTCATGATCTTAAACTCTCTGAACTTCTGTTTACTCATATATAATGCAGGTGGTAATAAAATATTATAAGAATATTATTCAGAGTAAGAATTCAGAATATTCAGAATAACATATAATAATAGCATTATTCAGAATAAGAATTCAGAAGATAAAGACTGGACAAGTTTCTCATTTGGCCTGCAGCTGTATCACTGTGACATCCGATCCCATCAGATCTTGGAAGCTAAGCAGGGTTGGAACTGGTTAGTACTTGGATGGGAGACCACCTGGGAATACTAGGTGCTGTAGGGTTGGGAGAAGGACCTGGCAATGCACTCCCAAAAAACAATCTGCCATTGAAAACCCTATGAATAGCAGAGATACACTGACAATAGTGTTTTACCTTTGTACGTGGGGTGGCTATGAGTCAGATACCCAATCGTTGGCACCTAACAACAACAACAACAACAACAATGTTTCTCATATAAACTTAATCAATAAATGGCTCTCTTCTTTTTGTCATACTTTAGCAAAAGAGTAACTAGGCATACTACAACTTTTTTGGATTCACTTATCAATTCTAATAGTCTTTTGGTGGAGTCTTTAGGTTTTTGTCTAGGAGAGGATTTAGATTTAACTAACAGCTATGTGGATGAGCAGAAGTCCAATACTTTTGCTTTTCTTTTATAACAAATAAATATGTATATTTTTGAAATTTATTTTATAAGTACTTACTGTTTTCCAAACCCATCTATATTCTGCTCTTATTTTACTGAATCACTTCTTTATATAATTGTTACTAGCACCAACTCAAGTAAAACCAAATCAACCTTGTGCAAAACCTGTGTCTCAAAGATATATTCTTTTTGTTCATATTTAACTGAAGGTGAATATTTATGTATTTTCATATATATGTAGCAAGGTCCAATAATTTGTTTCCAATATTATAACCAAATGAAATATTTACTTCCCTTCTTCTTACAATACTTTTCATTATTCAAAGAGAAGAATATAGGCAAAGCAATTTTTCTGATATTGTTAAACAAATGATACAAAACTCAAACAAACATTTAGCTCACAGAAAGAGTTTGTTGGATGACACATTACCTAACTAAACAACTTTAAAGGAAGAAAGTGTTAGTTTGGCTTATAGCTTCAGAGGTTTCAGCCCAGTTGGCTGGCTGAATTCTAGCGGGCCAGTAGTGAGACAGACATCATGATGGCAGGAGCACGTGAGAGAGGAGGCTGCTCATCTCATAGCAGCCGGGAAGCAGAGAGACAGGGTCAGAGACAGAGAAAGAGAAAGAGGCTAGGGACAAGATATGCCCTTCAAAGACATGCTGTAGTGATTGGCTAGTAGTCCATTCAGCTATGAATCTGTTGACAAAGTTAGAACTCTTCTGATCCAAGTACATCTCAACACTGCTGCTAGGACCAAACCCTCAACACAGGACACTTCATATCCAAACCGCAGCACAAGGTAACTATGACTCTATATAGACTTATGCACAGAAATGCACACACACAAAATGAAGGCAATTTAAATAAGTTTCCAAAAGTATTTTATGGAAATATTTCTGTTATTGTTATATTAAAATAAAAACAATGTTTTTGCCTTGCTTCATATCACACAGGCAAATTTCTGAACCATAAAATGAGCAAATTTTATGTACTATCTTTGGATTTAACTTAATAATAATACCCAGGAAAATAATAAGACATGCATGGACTTCTAATCATAAGCTATATATATGAAATAGTCAAATGCTTATGTTACATTTCATTAATTTTTTATAAATACCATGCCTATCTAGAATATATGGATCCTGATATTGTCTTGCTTCTACAAGATATTGAAAAGCTATTAGTAATTCTGTTGTTGTTGTTAGGTGCTGTCAAGTCATGTCTGACTCATAGTGACCCTCATAGGGTTTTCATTGGCTGATTGTTTTGGGATTGCTTCAGGAGTGGACTGCCATTTCCTTCACCCATTTGTGCGGTGCTGTGAATGGAACCTTGGACCTCAGAGAGAGCGGTAGTCTACCAACTGAGCTAAATCCCAGCCCATTAGTAATACTAGTTACATTTAATTCATGGTGCTCAATATCTACTTTAATTCTGATAGCAATGTAATAAAAAACAACTTTCAACCTAGCTAGGTACAGTATTCAGAAGTGATATTCCTATCAAGAGAGAATTAGTAAAGCTTAAATGTTTGACACTTAATTATTTGTTGGTGTCTAAAAATATAAAACACACAATAAATTCTTGTTTTGTTGTTGTTAGGTGCCATCGAGTCTTAGCGATGTCTTTTTATTTTGATGTACCATTGATTTTCTTCCATTTATTACCACAGGATGAGTAGTTATATACTCTACCCCTTTATACATTTAACTAAAACTATGTATCTGTGTGTAAATAGATACAAGCTATGCATTGCCATTTTCTTTTCTTACATTATTAATAAAACTCAAGATTTTGCAGCAAAATATCCTGAAGGTGAATTGGTAAAAGTATTTTTTTCTGACCTTTCATACCACAATACTCATTAAATTCTAAACTAAACACGTGTTTTAAAGAAAATTACATATGTCTACATGCTGCATGTATATATCTTTATATACACATGCTTGGATTGTCTTTTTACTAGTTTAATAGATATAATTTTCTCTACCATATGAAGTTCACCAAGGCTTAAGAAACACTTTATATTTTGATATTTTTTCTATGAAATGTTCTTAATTTGATTTCAATATGGATTCAGATTTTCTGAAATAAATATGATGAATTTATTTTTTATTTTTATTTTTGCAATGCTTGGGAATGAAACCAATGTATTGCACATACTTTGCAAGTGCTCTCCCACTAAGGTGCACCCCAAGCCATTTTTATTTTTGAATAAGGGCCTTACTAAGTTACACAAGGTGTCTATGGCCTTGAACTCTCAATCCATGTGCCTTAGCCTCCCGATTCACTAACATTATGGATGTGCATGAACACGCCCAGAAAATGTGATACATTCACCCAAGGAAACAAATTAGGTGTGTATTCACACATTAACCTATTAATTCTAAACAGATAAAATTCCACTCATTTAGACTCAAGTATTTCTGCTTACTGGGTGCCTGAAGTTTTGATATCTTTCCATTTAAGACACTTAGAAGAAAGTAATATTTGGGAATTATAGGTTATGACAAGAAATGAAAGTATGCATAATATTCACTTTTTATTTTATATTTAAGTATACATCATGTTTCAATGCTTACTTAAAAAGAGAGTTAAGGACACTTATGTTCTCATTGCTCCCCCTAAAGTCTTAAGGTGCTTTAAAAAGTTCTTTGGTGGGGACCAGAGCGAAACAGCTCAATAAAATCTTTTAGCAATCATCTAATTATAATTCCTGGAGAAGTTGCAAGTCAACAAAAAAGAGGAAAACCCTCCAATAGGTGGATTTACACAGTGTCTGCAACAATGGACCTAAACATAATAAGATCATGTGCATGACACAGAATTGGGGAGTGTTTTGATCTGCTGTACATAGGGTTGCTATGAGTGGGATTCAACTTGACAACACCTAACAACAACAACAATAATTATCTCCTTACAGACATAACAGTTTAGGTAGTCATTTAACCATCAAACTACCTTCAGAAGAGCCAAGGAAGCCATGTAACAGACCACAGTGCCTGGTTTGAGTATAATAAAAATAAAAGATACATTGTAGAAGCCAGGAAGGAAATAGTTGTCTGTATCACACCTTTCAAACTCCAAACAGGGTGGAGAGGAAAGTTTCCTTCTTGGGGGAGAAAGGGTGAAGTAAGATTGCACTTGCTGGGGAGTAGGGCAAGAAAGCAATCCTTAATAACAAGAGAAAAGGCTGAACATTGTATCATCAGGGTCATCATCAATTGTTTAAACAATGTAGCTTTGTGATAGGCTGGAATTTTGCTTGTGAAATCTGGATAGTAAATAAGAGAGAAAGAAAAATAATTCATGCTTTTGAATTTTGCTTCTGGAGACAAATATTGAATATACCGTGGGCTGCAAAAAAACACAACAGATTGATCCTAGAAGTTCAACCAGAGTGCTCCTTGGAAGCAAGGATGGCTAGACTGGTTCTTACATATTTTGGACATATAGTCAGGACAGCCAATCCCCGGAGAAGGACATCATGTTTGGGAGAGTGGCAGGACAATGAAGAAAAGCAAGACCCTCAACTAGGTGGGTTGACACAGTGACTACAATAATGGGTTTAAGCATGAAAAAAGATTGTGTGCATGGCACAGCATCAGGGAATGCTTCATTCTGTTGTACAAATGGTGGCTGTGAGTCAGACCCAACTTGATGGCACTTAGCAACATAATAGCATCTTAGAATATAAGGGAAGTTTTTAAGTGGCAATGAGAAGCTAAGTGTTATTTATAGAATCACATATGCCACAGATGAGATTAAATAATACTGTGTTGGAATACATAATTCCTATAATTTATGTGACTTCTAAATTGAAGTAATCCTCACCACAAAACAGTGGCGAAACAGAGACTTCATAAGATGATTGACCAACTACAGTGAAGCACAAACTGTCAAATATTTTAACCCCCTTTGCAAATTTCTCCTTCTCAGTGTTAAACCCAGACTTTAATTTTTCTAACTTAATTATAAAATAGGATTTTGAAAATGAGAATGTCATGAGCCAATGTGATTACTACAAATACCTGAGTGGTTTTTCCCTTTCAAGACATTTCCATCGTATCTCAATTTTTCTTGGAAGGAGCATTCATCTCCTGCTTCCCCAGTGATTCTTCAGGGGAACTTTTGTATTTCTTCTTTTTGCTTTTAATGGCGTTGTTCAGTGGTTCAGCTTTCAGAGATGCTGTTGGCTGAGGCTTAGCTCAGTTGGTAGAATGGTGCTCTGAGGTTCTGGATTTGATAAGGAGTACCACAAAAATGGGAGAAGGACTTGGCAGCCAACTCTTGAAACAATCCAGAAACAATCAGCCATCGAAAACCCTATGAACAGCAGAGAAGCACCAACATGGTGCCTGGCATGGCACAGTGTCGGGGAGTGTTTCATTCTGTTGTGCATAGGGTTGCTATGAATTGGATCCTACTTAATGGCACCTAACAACAACAATGACGACAATCTTGTTAAACATTACTTTTCATGTTTTTTGAAATTATAGCTACAAAAGTTATATTGTAGTGTTTACTTCAAGTCATGTTATATTTCTCTCTCTTTTCTATTTAATCACTACTCCAAAGAAACCAAATTGAATAAAAACACCCTGATTTTTAATTTATGAAAATTTAGCTGAGCCAATAATGACTTTGTAGCAGATTATATTGGAACTCACCATAGCATTTTAACATGGAAATGATAGTGCATTGCTAATAGGCAGAAAGTTATGTCTATTTTTGCTCATATTGAAATATATGTACTACTATTAACTTATCTCACTAACTCATGATGAATTTTAATCATTTAATAGTAAAAATATTAACTATGAAATAACTTTCTTAAAATATGCTGACCTAAATATCCTAATCCTGTACAGGGTAAGAAAATCCAAATAAACCAAATCTATGGTTTTATGAGGTAATTTATATTTAACCATTCCAGTAATTATTACTGTACTGAGGAGGATGTAGGACATCAAGTGAACCCATAGCTCAATTGTATATTTGTACTGGTAGCTTATCAGCAGATGATTGTGTGTTTCTAGAATTCTTGCTCTTAGGTCAACTTGTAGGGAGTATTTTAAGATGTTGTTATTGTTGTTAGGTACTGTTGAGTCCTTATCCAACTCATAGTGACCCTATGTACTACAAACAAAACAGTATTGTTAGTGCAGAGAAATACAAATGACTCAGTACTTTGAAGAAATAAAATACCTTTTTATTCTTTTAGCAGTAGCATATTTTTTTATTGTTGGGAACAAATTTTCTTTGTTGCTTAGTGACCATAGAGAAAAAAGTGTTGTATCTATTATTATTATTATTTGCAGTAGTAGTGGATTGAACCCAAACCTCATGCATGTTAGTCAAGTACTTTACTACTGAGCTGCACATACATCCCTGTTTTAATTTTTTTTTTGTTTTGAGATAGGTTCCCACTAAGTTGATCAGTCTACCTTTGGCCTCAAACTCAAGTTCCTCCTGCCTCAGCTTCCCCGGTGCTGGGATTATAGGCATGTGCCACCACACCTAGCTTTGTTATTTTCATTTATCTTCATGAACTTGGATGCTGTTGGATGGAGGGCTGCTTGGCCAGGTTAATTCATTTTAACCAATACCATAGAGGTGTGGCAAGCCTAGTGTAGTGGTGCATACCTGTTATCCCAGTACTCCAGAGGCTGAAAGAGGAGAATCACAAGTGAATTCAAGGTCAGCCTAAGCTACCTAGCAAGACTCTGACTCTATCTCAAAGAAAAAAAAAAATGAATTAAGAAGAGTCAAATAGGAAAATGGCTTTGGTAAAATACTATATTCAATATTTTAATGTGTTGGGCTTCCTTTGTGAGGTAAAGTTCAGAGTCATGTCATTTAAGATAAGCTTGATTTATTATTTATGTTACACACATAATAAAAGTGTTGATTATCAAAAACAACCTCAGCAATTGAGAATGGACTATTTAAGTGACAATTTATGGACATCTCTTTAAATAGAAATCTCATCAAGATAGTCATCTAATCCTGAAGAAATATGTAGAGCCATTGTCAGGTTAAAAAGTGGTTTTAAATTGACCATTAAATTTAGTATACTGATATAATAAACTTGGACTTTTTCCATTTTTTTAACTAACAAAGGGGTTATAGTTAATTAAAGTTGAAATATTGAGAAGAGATATTAAAGCTGAACAGAAGGCAATGAAGCAATATCTGTAAAAAGCAAGCTCCACATTTCAACTGCTGCTGAGCACACAACCTATAAGCTTCAGACAATGTTAAAAATTTCAAATGACATATACTTCCCCTGATAAATTGACATGTTGTCATCTCCTATATGCCCCACTTAACCTTGAGGAACAGAATACAAGTCCTCATATATATGTATATGTATATATGTATGTATGGGCTGGGATTTAGCTCAGTTGGTAGAGCGCTGCACTGCAGTCTTTGAGGTCCCAGAGTTCAATTCCCAGCACTGCAAAAATGGGAGAAGGACCTGACAGTCCACTCCCAAGGCAATCCTGAAACAGTCAGCCATTGAAAACCCTGTGAGGGTCACTATGAGTCAGATACCAACTCGACGGCACCTAACAACAACAATATGTATGTATGTATGTATATATATATATATGTGTGTGTGTGTGTGTGTGTGTGTGTGTGTGTGTGTGTGTGATGTACAAATTAATACTCATTAAGGACTAAGGCCCCACATGCCTGTCAGTTTGCTGCACAGGGGGGCTTGCACATTGTGATGAGGCTGAGAGGTATGCCACCTGTATCTCAGATACCAGCAGGGTCACCCATGGTGGACAAGTTTCAGCAGAGCATACAGACTAAGACAGACTAGGGAGTAGGACCTAGCAAACCACTCCTGAAACAACTAGCCATTAAAAACCCTATGAAGAGCAAAGAAACATTGTCAGATATAGTGAGAGAAAATGAGACCCCCAGATTGAGAGACTGCTGGGGAAGAGTTGCCTCCTCAAAGTAGAGTCTACCTCAATGACAGAAATGGATTAAAGCCCCAGGGACCTCTATTTGCTGATGTGTCATGATTCAAAATGGGGAGAAACAACTGTAAACATCCATTAATAGTTGGAACATGGAATGTACATAGTATGAATCTAGGAAAATTGGACGTCATTAAAAATGAAATGGAGCACATAAACATTGACATTCTATGCATCAGTGAACTAAAATGGAATGGCATGGGCCATTTTGAGTCAGATAATTACATGGTCTACTGTGCTGGGCATGACAAACTAAAGCGAAATGGGGTTGCATTTATCATCAAAAAAGACATCTCAAGATCTGTCCTGAAATACAGTGCTGTCAGTGATAGAATAATATCCATACTCCTAGTTGTTGTTGTTGTTGTTAAGTGCCGTCGAGTTGGCATCCGACTCATAGAGACCCTCATAGAGTTTTCAATGGCTGACTGTTTCGGGATTGCCTTGGGAGTGGATTGCCAGGTCCTTTTCCCATACTCCTAGTAGGAAGGTCAGTTAATATGACTAATATTCAAATTTATGCACCCACCCCTAAGGCCACAAATGAAGATAGGGAAGATTTCTGCCAGCTACTGCAATTTGAAATAATCAAACATGCAATCAGGATATACTAATAATTACTGGTGGCTGGAATGCAAAAGTTGAAAACAAAGAAGACAGTTCAATAGTTGAAAAATATGGTCTTGGTGACAGAAACTATGCTGGAGATCTCATGATAGAATTTTGTTAGACCAATGACCTTTTCATACCAAATACATTCTTTTATGAACATAAACAGTGACTATATACATGGACTTCACCAGATGGAACATACAGGAACAAAATTGATTACATTGGTGGAAAGAAATGATGGAAAACTCCATATCAAATGTCAGAACAACAGAAGGTGATGATTGTGGATTAGATCATCAACTTCTCAAATGCAAGTTCAAACTGAAACTGAAGAAAATTAGAACAAGTGTGCAAGAGCCAAGGTACAAACTTGAATATATCCCACTTGAGTTCAGGGACCACCTCAAGAACAGGTTTAATGCATTAGACACAAATGATAGAAGACCATATGAGTTGTGGTAGGACATCAAAGGCATCATTCATGAAGAAAGCAAGAGGTTATTTAAAAGACAGGAAAAAAAGAAAAGACCAAATTACATGTCAAAAGACACTTTGGAACTTGCCCTTGAATGTCGAGCAGCTAATGTAATAGGAAGACATGATGAAGCTAAGGAACTAAGCAGAAGATTTCAAAAGGCACTTTGATAAGACAAAGACAAATATAATGACATGCACAAAGAGCCGGAGACAGAAAACTAAAAGGGAAAAACATGCTCTATGTTTCACAAGCTCAAGGAAGTGAAAAAATTCAAGCCTCAAGTGGCAATAGTAAAAGATTCTCCAGGGAAAATATTAAATAATGCAGGAAACACCAAAAGAAGATGGAAGGAATACACAGATTCAGTATACAAAAAGGAATTGGTAGGTGGCCAACCATTTCAAGAGGTTGCAGTTGAGGAGGAACTGATAGTATTGAAGGATAAAGAGGAAGCTGCCTTGAAGGAATTGGCAAAACACAAGGCTGGCTCCAAGAATTGATGGAATACCAATAATGATGTTTCAACAAACATGTAACACTCGAGGTGCTAACATGTTGATGCCAAAAGATTTGGAAAAGAGCTACTTGGCCAATTCACTGGATGAGATCCATATTAATGCCTATTCCCCAAAAAACAAGATCCAACTCAATGTGGAAACTATCACTCAATACCATTAATATCACACACAAGCAAAATTTTACTAAAGATCACTCAAAAGTGACTGCAGCAGTATATAGACTGGGATCTACCAGAAAATCAAGCCAGATTCACAAGGGGGCAAGAAACCAGGGACATCCTTGCTGATGTCAGGTAGATATTAGCTGAAAGCAGAAAACATCAGAAAGATGTCTATCTATGTTTTATTGACTATGCAAAGGCATTTGATTGTGTGGATCACAAAATTATGGATAACACTTAAAAATAGGTATACCAGAGCACCTAATTGTACCCATGAGGACTCTGTACATGAACCAGAAGGCAGTTATTCAAGTAGAACAAGGAAACACTGCCTGGTTTAAAGTTGAGAAATGTGTGTGTCGGGGATGTATACTTTCACCATAACTCTTCAATTTATATGCTGAGCAAATAATCGAAGAAGCTGGACTTCATGAGGAAGAAAGTGGTATCAGAATTGGAGGAAGACTCATTAACAACCTGTGTTATGCAGATGACACAACTCTCCTTGCTGAAAGTGAAGAGGATTTGAAACATTTACTGATGAAAATCAAAGATCATAGCCTTCAGCATGGGTTGCAACTAAACATCAACAAAACAAAAATCTTTACAACTGTGTCAGTATGCAACTTCACAATAAATGAAGAAAAGATTGATGTTGTCCAAGATTTTGCTTTGCTTGGCTCTATAATCAACATCCGTGGAAGCAGCAATCAAGAAATCAAAAGACACATTGCTCTGGAAAAAGCTGTGGCAAAAGATCTCTTTAGAGTACTGAAAAGCAAAGATGTCACATTGAAGACAAAGGTGTGCCTGAGATATGCCATGGTATTTTCAGTCTCATCATATGGTCTTGAAAGCTGGATATTGAACAAGGGAGATAAGAAAAGAATTGATGCTTTTGCATTATGGTGCTGGACATGACTATTGAATATATCATGGACTGCCAAAAGAACCAAGAGATCTGTCCTAGAAGAAGTGCAACCAGAGTGCTCCTTGGAAGCAAGGATGGCTAGCTACACTGTGTCTTACATATTTTGAGCATGTATTCAGGAGAGATCAATCCCTGGAGAAAAACATCATATTTAGCAGAGTGGCAGGTCAATGAGAAAAAGGAAAACCATTCACCAGATGGATTGATGCAGTGTCTGCAGCAATGGGCTTAAACATAAACAAGATCATGTGCCTGGCACAGAATCTGGGAGTGTTTTGTACTGCTGTACATAGGGTCAGTTTGAGTCAGACTCAACTTGACGGCACGTAACAACAACAACAACAAGTAATAAAGACTAACTGTGGTAGTAAATCTCATGTACCCCTAACTAGACCAAGAGCAGAGCATGACCATTAACCTTCAATTCTCTTGAGTGTCCCTTCACCAGGTTTTTTATTTTATTCTTTCCAGAGGATAATCGTTCTTCTAAATTTTTTGTTAATAATTGATTTTCATATTAAATATTTTGCTACATTAACACTTACTCCTAAAAACTTTTATTTATTTTATCTTATATTCGTCTTTTTATGTATACACACATTTGTGTATTTGTGATTTAAGTCTCTTTTAGTCCAGATTTGTATGTTTGCAATTCAATATTTGTGAAGCATTTGACTCTAGTTCATTTATTTTTTATTCTGTCATTTTCCCATTGTACTGCTGATGGATAGATGAATTCCTACCTGCATTTTTATTTCTTTTGTGGTAAATGTATTGGTTAGAGTGGTATCATCCATGTTTTTGGAATTGCATGTTTCTGGATATATTTTCATCTGTAAAAAGTAATGCCAACCATTTCTCTAAGTGGATGTACCAATGCACACACTCACTAAAAGTCATTAAAATGAAAATTATAATGGACAGTTAAACATCAAATAACAATAAGATATAAAGTAAATTCATAAGCTATAGAATATATTTGATGTAAAACCAAGAATTCAGTTGGGTTATAAAGAAATGGCAAGTAGTTAAAATAATTTCATTTAATAAAAACATTTAAAACCAATATCATTTGATAAAATTATTTCATTTTGTATGAATTTGACAGATTTTAGATCTGTATTTAATGTGATATCATAAAACAATAAAAGATGATTATATGATACATTATACAGAGCAATTGATAAATGATGTCTCATTATTTATTTATTTATTTATTCTTTTTTTTGTGGTACTGGGGGTTGAACCCAGGGGCCTTGAGCCTGCATGCTTTCGTAAGTGCTGGACCACTGAGCTGCACCCCCAGCCCATTGTTTTGACTTTTTGAGACAGGGTCTCACTAAGTTATTCAGCCTCTGGTCTCGAACTTGTGATCCTCCTGCTTGCGCCTCCCGAGCCGCTGGGACTACAGGCGTGCATCACCATGACCAGCATGTCTCATTATTTTTTTAACAGCATCTATATTTTAAGTGGGCTGGGATTTAGCTCAGTTGGTAGAGCGCTGCACTGCAGTCTCTGAGGACCCGAGTTCAATTCCCAGCACCGCAAAAATGGGAGAAGGACCTGGCAATCCACTCCCAAGGCAATCCCGAAACAGTCAGCCATTGAAAACCCTATGAGGGTCGCTATGAGTCGGATACCGACTCAACGGCACCTAACAACAACAACATATTTTAAGTTTCTGCTTCTTTGTTTCTTCTTGTTTTTTTTTTGCAACTGATGTTAGGATCTGTTTATGTTGGATGAAGAATGAAAATTGCTTATGTATTATTACCGGAATGAATCTACATCCTTTTCCACATGGTCTTGCACTTCTTTCCCTTAAAGATATAGGTTATTGCTATGTTTAAATAGGGCCTGCAGCAGTAGCCCTGTGGCATCTGACCCCATCAGATCTCAGAAGCTAAGCAGGGTCAGGCCTGGTTAGTACCTGGATGGGAGACCACCTGGGAACACCAGAAGCTGTAGGCTTGGGAGAAGGACCTGGCAACCCCCTCCCAAAAATCAATCTGCCATTGAAAACCCTATGAACATCAGAGAAGCACTGACAATAGTGTTTCCCCTGTTGTACAGAGGGTCGCTATGAGTCAGATACCGACTCGACGGCACCTAACAACAACAACAACAACATGTTTAAATAATTGTCCCCCAAACACCCATGTGTTAAAAGCTTGGTCTCCCGCTTAGTGCTGTTGGGAAGTGATGGATATCATAAGAGGACGAGCATAGTGGAATGTCTATACATTATTAGAGATATGCCTTTGAAGGAGATTATGTGACCCCAGTTTGTTTCCTTCTTTGTTTGTTTGTTTGTTTGTTTTTTTCCTTATTTCTGTTTTTCTTTTTCTTTCTCTTTGTTTTTCTCTTTCTTTCTTTCTTTCTTTCTCTCTTCTCTCCTCTCCTCTTTTCTTTTCTTTTCTTTTTTATTTCTCTTTCTCCCTGATTATAAGTGACATTCCTCTACTGTACATTCATACCATAATGCTCTGCTTTGCAACAGGTCCAAAAGCAATGGGACCAACTTATCATGGACTGAAACCTCCTAAACTATGAAGTGATATAAATCTTTTCTCTTTGCAGGTTCATTATTTCTGGTATTTGTTATAGTAAAGGAAAGCTGAGTAGCATAGTTATTGTTCTTCATCCTTTAGTTATAGCTTTGTGAATTGTATCTGACAGTAGGATAATGTGGAAGACTGAGGTGGCAGTTCTGAGTATTCCCTGTGCTCTCTTGCAATTCTGCCATCAACATGAGAAGAAAATGCTTGGGCTAACCTGCTTAACATAAATAAGATCTTGTGCCTGGCATAGAATTGGGGAGTGTTTTGTTCTCTTGTACATAGGGTTGCTATGAGTCAGACCAAACCTGATGGCACCTAACAATAACAACCACAAACCTGCTTTCCCAGGAGAAGCCCATGAAGCAGTGCGAAATAGCTGTAGCCAAGACCATTAAAATCCAGCATCAAGTCTATGTAAAGTTGCAGACATTGGAGCCAAGCAGAGGCTCATCATATGCTGCTAAGTTTTTATCATTGATTTCTTACATATTATTATTTTAGCTATAATTAACACTATTCATAGGGTATTCAATGGCTGACTGATTTTTGGGAGTGGGTTGCTGGGTCCTTCTCCCAAGCCTACAGCACCTGGTGTTCCCAGGCGGTCTCCCATCCAAGTGCTAACCAGGCTCAACCCTGCTTAGCTTCTGAGATCTGACGGGATCAAATGCCACAGGGCTACGGCTGCAAGCTAAAATTTCTTAAGCTCTCCTGTTCCTCCATTTCACCATCTGTACAATGTTGTTAGGTGCCGTCGAGTCGGTATCCGACTCATAGCGACCCTCTGTACAACAGGAGAAACACTACTGTCGGTGCTTCTCTGTTCATAGGGTTTTCAATGGCAGATTGATTTTTGGGAGGGGGGTTGCCAGGTCCTTCTTCCAAGCTTACAGCTTCTGGTGTTCCTAGGCGGTCTCCCATCCAGGTACTAACCAGGCCCGACCCTGCTTAGCTTCCGAGATCTGAAGGGATCGGATGCCACAGGGATATGGCTGCAGCCCTGTGGAATCTGATCCCGTCAGATCTCGGAAGCTAAGCAGGGTCGGGCCTGGTTAGTACCTGGATGGGAGACCGCCGGGAACACCAGGTACTGTAGGCTTGGGAGAAGGACCTGGCAACCCACTCCCAAAAATCAATCTGCCATTGAAAACCCTATGAACAGCAGAGAAGCACAGACAATAGTGTTCCCCTTGTTGTACAGAGGGTCGCTATGAGTTGGATACCGACTCGACAGCACCTAACAACAACAACAACAACAATAATTAACACACAAGATCTGATACATCAGTAATTGCTGTTGTTGTTTGGTGCTGTTGAGTCATGTCTGACTCATTACAACCCTCATAAAATTTTCAATAGATGATTATTTCTGGATTGCAGCAGGAGTGGATTGTCACATCCTTCTCTCATTTGTACAGTGCTAGGGATTGAACTTCTGTCCTCAGAGAGTATGGAGCAGCACTCTACCAACTGAGCTAAACCCCAGCCCACATAAAAGCAATAGTAAATTAGAAAATAAAGTGACATAAACTAGTTTATATACTTCACCAAACACAAATCCCTACTTATAAAATACCTATAGCTAAATTTAGCAGCTATTATAAAGAAGTACGTCTTGTTTGTAAACTTCCATTTTAAAGCAAGGCTAATGTATATAAATATTAAGAGAGAAGAATTTTATTGAATAGAAACAGTCATTTGAACAATGTCAATTATCCCAAATTCATTTCAAATATAATCAAAATCAAAACAACTTTTATTTCTCAATTTTATGATTAAATATATTTTGCTAAAAAATGTACATGTGAACAAAAATAACTATTTTCTAAGATACCTATCACAGTATTTTTATGTGCAAAAATTTGGAAAGTCCCTCATGTTTTATACTGGTAAAATAGAATATTCCTGTAAATGATATTGACTACATTGCAGCTATTATAAAAATAATGTTGAATCCATGTAAACAGATAATATATTGAAAAATTACAACAAATATATTTTTTACTATCCTTCTACCATAGTCAGCCTGCTGCCTTAGCCCTGTGCTGTCAGATCCTGTCAGATATCAGAAGCTAAGCAGGGTCAGGCCTGGTTAGTACTTGCCTTGGAGACTGCCTGGAAACACCAGGTACTGCAGGCTTGGGAGAAGGACTCAGCAACCTACTCCCAAAAATCAATCCGCCATTGAAAACCCTATGAATAGCAGAGAAGCACTGACAATAGTATTTTGCCTGTTGTACATAGGGTTGCTATGAGTTGGACACCAACTTGATGGAAACTAACAACAAAATAACAACCATAATCTATCCTTTTCTAGGGGTTTTGCTTTCTTATGTCTCATTTACAGTCAATTGTGGTCTGAAAGTATTGAACTGCAAATTCTAGAAATAAATAATTCATAAGTTTTTAATTGCATAGTATTCTGAATATCATGATGAAATCTCTAACCATCTCACTCTTTTCAACCCAGGTTATAAGTCATTCTTTTGTTTCTTGTATCCACACTAAATTACTACTTGCCTTTCAGTCACTTAGTAGCTCTCATATTGTCAAGTAGACTGTCTTGGTAGTGCAGCTCTTGTGTTTAAGTTGCTTTTGTTTTACTTAATAATGACAGCAAAGCACAAAGGTAGTGTTGCAAAGTTGGTACCAGAGTACAAAATATGGAAGAATAGATCAACTTTGGTACTATGCAACAGTGCCACAGTTCATATAGGAAAAATGCCTAGTACGTATAGAGAGTTCTCCATTATCTGTGATTTTAGACATTCACTGGGGGTCTTGGAATGGATCACCCAAAGATAAGGGGAGATTATTTTATATTAGTGGACATTTTTTATATGCTTATGTAAATATTTATGCTGCTATACTAATATATACTTATGTATTTATTTTAAGTATGTATTTATTGTGTATTCACATTCATAATTGAAACATAAATTTAACAGATGTGTTTGTATGAATATGTATAAATACACACACTTGCACATGAATATATACACATATACATATACATAGATATGTGTATGCACATGCATCCAGACATTAATTCATTTGCAGTTCAGGGATCCTAATTTTATTTCCAGATACTAAATATCTAGAAAGGTTATAAGCAAATAGCAAGTGCTAGAATGATTGAATAATCCAACAAAAGGGAATGAAGCATTTTGGAAATTCTCAAAGGCATCTTGCATTTTTGCTTAGTAATTTCTGATCTGTTTTCCTTTTTGTAATAAGGATATGAGGATGTAATCTGAATAATGAAATTATAATTCTAAAAATTGACTTTTAAAAACTATATAAAGGCAATCATCTTACAGTCACAAACGTAAAACCAACAATGCATAATATGAGGGGACAGATTTCAAAAGATACATTAATAAAACAGTTTTAATCCTTTCCTAGGAGCCTGCAGACCTTTATACATAAATGGAAATATAATTACCTTGGGTAGTGGAAACTATGATGTAAAAATATTTTTCTAGTTATATCAATCCACACTTTCAATGTGACACTAATTCTACATTTCCCTGGGAATAAGAAATATGGGAAAACAACTAATAAAAAATTAAGAATTAATGAGGCCAAATAGCTCTATTCAGAAGTGATTCTTTAATGTATTGGTAAATAAGGAAAGAAAAATGCTGACATCATGCTCAATATAATACACTTTGTGAAACAATGATCAAATATCTATAAGAGTATGTAAAGGTGAGAATGTATAAATATATATGAAGATATGTCTATTTTAAATATTATTACATAAACATACAGAAAATTATGGAATGACAAATACTAGGTTTTAAGGATAATTTAATTGTAGCTAAGGAATTTGGAAAAAGTTACCTAGAAAAGAAATATACACTACAAAAAAGAGACATCAAGGATAATGTTGTTATTTGTTGCTAAGTACCACCAAGTTAGGTCCAACTCATTGTGATTCTATGTTGTTAGGTGCCGTCTAGTCGGTATCCGACTCATAGTGACCCTCATAGGGTTTTCAATGGCTGACTGTTTCGGGATTGACTTGGGAGTGGATTGCCAGGTCCTTCTCCCATTTTTGTGGTGCTTGGAATTGAATTCAGGACCTCAGAGACTGCAGAACAGCACTCTACCTACTGAACTAAATCCCAGCCCGTGATTCTATGTACAACAGAAAAAACGCTACTCCAGTGCCATGCTCTGCATTATTCTCACTGCTTCTCTAATATTCATAGGGTTTTCAATGGCTGATTGTTTTTTGGGAGTGGGTTTCCAGGTCCTTTTTCCAAGCCTACAGCACCCAGTATTCCCAAGCAGTCTCCCTTCCAAGTATTAACCAGATTCAACCCTACTTAGCTTCTGAGATCTAACCAGGTTGGATGCCACAGTGTCACAGCAGCAGGCATTATGTATAATTATTGTTGTTAGGTGCCCTTGAGTTGGTATCTGACTCATAACAACCCTACATACAACAGGCAAAACACTATTATCAGTGCTTCTCTGCTATTCACAGAGTTTTCAATAACTCATTGATTTTTGGGAGTGGGTTGCTGGGTCCTTCTCCCAAGCCTGCAGCACCTGGTGTTCCCAGGCAGTGTCCCAGGCAAGTACTAGCCAGGCCTGACCCTGCTTAGTTTCCGAGATCTGAAGGATTGTCACCACAGTGGTAGGGATGTAGGCTTATTAGGTATAATAGGCTAACATAAATCTTCTTTAAAGTTAATTTTTGAAAAAAGAAAAAAATTGATTATTAAAAGTTAGATATTCTTAACTAACATCTGTACTTAACCTGGTGTGGTGGCACACACTTATACTCCTAGCAGTCAAGAGCCTGAGCCAGGGGGATGGATGTCAGTTTGAGGCCAAAATTTGCATTTGTGAAATAAAAGACGTTCAGAAAAAATAAGGTTCACTGAGACATGTTTTTTTAATACCAGAAAAGTAAGCAATGGAATAACAGTGTTCAGTTAAAAAGAATTTTAAGGGTAGAGAACAATGTATATATTATATTCATTTACATAAAGAAAATGGGCTTTATAATGTACACTATATTCAGAATGCATTCTAAATGTTTATCGCCTCTAGGTATGGCATAGAAATGAGTTACTTGAGAAAAAATATTGTCTGAATTTGCTCAATTCACATGGAATTTTCTTAAATTATTTATAATGATATGTTTATATATTACCTTTATAAATTTTAAGATGAAAAAAATCTTGTTATAAAAACAAAACATAGTCTTAAGTTTGTGGATTGGGAAACAGTAGCCTTTTTTCATTTATATGAACAAATTAGAGTTGTAAGAATGCAAATGTTTCCTATAAGTTTCAGTGAAGATTTTGTATTTTGAATGAAAAAAAGATGAGTGTACAGACAAGTTTATTCATTTCTTTCTGCATGTTAGTCTATAGAAAATAAAGCAAAATTAGACTAAAATGCACATGAATAAAGCACCACTTAGCAATAGTTTTAGTAAATTATGTGAAGTCCTAGGGCAGGACTTTCCTGGTATCAACCCAACTAACTTGAATTTCATAATCACTGCAGTCCATTTTTACCAGAGTAGTTATTCCCTATAACCTGATTCATGCATTCATCTATTTCATTTTACTGATTATTTTTCTAATTTTGGAATATTCTTCTCAATTTCTAGCTAAGAAAATGCTAATCAGCAACTGAGACCCAGTTCAAGTGTCATTTCCATGATTATTCTTTAATCTCTGAGCCTCTGTAATTGCCCCTTTTGCACATTCACACATTCTGTCTTCTAGTACAGATAATTATGTATATTTCAGTTTTCACTACAAGAATCACTCTCCTTTAGGGCAGAGGTTATGCCTTAATTATATAAAACTTCTGTCTGCCCCTAGAAAAGATCTTTTACATAACAGATGTTGGATTGACCTGACTGTAATTGTGAGATGTTCTTATTTCACCTGATCTTAAAAGAGGGTTGGTGATGACAGGCAGAGATTTCCTGAAATTTCTTAATGTCACATTGTCACAGATAATATGAGAGCTGTGATCTTTTATGTAGTAATTCAGAGAGCTTATTAAAATAATCTCTGAATGTCTATGACTGCCAATGTAATATCAAAAATTATTATAATGTTCTGATAGCATTCTGTCAATAGCTCTTACTCTACTGTACACTAAACTAAAAATTATGTTTTATTTAATTTGCTATATATCATTTCTCACCTTTTCATTTTTAGATACTGATTTTCATGATTATGTAACTCATTTAAATTGTGCTATAAAGAAAAAATTTCCTAAGCTTTTCTTTTTTTAATGAAGCTTCACAATGTTTAAGTTAGATGCTGGAGATTCCATTTTGAAGTAGAAACAAATCTTGTCTGGATGCTCAAAACAAAACAAAACAAAATCCCTGTTAAGAATGGGAAATGATATTCTTTCCTGGATAGGGATGGAAAAAAGGAAAAATAGTTGCTTGGAGAATGTAGGCACAGGTCATAGTGACAGTAACTCTGGTCTAAAAAGAAAAGCTGGAAAATACAGTGAACTCAATATGAGGAAAGGGATGGACCAAGACATGAGTTGAGAAAATGAAGAAAAATTCTGGCTTTGCATGCCAAATATATGCATTGGAACAAGTTGAAGATGATATGTCCTATTCAAAATTGAATCATCATAAAAGGACCAATTGAAAATTTTTTACTGGGCATACTAATAGCAAGTGTATAGATTTGAACTGTATCTGGAATTAGCATATAGTTTTCAAAGTCACCTTGGCAGTGGCCGACTCTGTTGATGGGACAAATGCTGGAAGTCAGTAGAGGAAACATGGAAGGATATTAGTTGAGAAGCCTATTTATGTTCCCTGAATACTTTTCTAATGTATGGGACAACCATTAGAAATCAAACTCATGTGCAATGATCATTCAATGATGTTATAATTTACCTATATTTCCTTGAATTTATTAATGAGTGAGTAAAGGGAATTGAATAAAAATTCCTTCACTCATTGATTGAATAAAATATGGAGTGGTCTACTCTCCTTTTTTGTTGATGTCAAAACTAGACGGTTTATACCATTTTATAAATACAGTACTGGTAAACTGGTTAGGTGACAAAGAAAACACAGAGAATACTGTCAGAATAATACAAAGTAATGACAGAAAAGTAAGCCAAGACACCATATAAATCCAAACCTGGCATCTACCAAATCTAGCTTCTAATTATGACTTTCATAAACCACTTTGAGTATGGATTTCTGTTCTTTATAGATTAAGGATCCAACTAAAAATATTTGAAAACTCAGCAAACACATGGACTTCTTAATGGCATGGAAAAATCAGATGCCTATACCTAATTAGAACAGTAAATTTAAGGATCATATGATACATCCATGGCTTAATTTTCCATAACAGATATTTCCTACAAAATACGTTATATAATCTTTGAACTCTACAAATGAAGTATTATTTGCAATGGAAATAACATGCTTCAGAAAAAGTGGTAAGGTAGATATCTCCATTGAATAAATGGTGAAAAAGTCCTGAATAAATGATGAAAAACTCACATATTAACAGGAAATTATTTAAGGCTCCAGGTTGTTTTTGGTAGTAAAAGGATGGAGCTGAGAGCAGGACAGAAATACCATCATTACTAGGTACATTTTCCTTTAAGCTTCTACCAACACTTGTCCTGTGATAAAACTCTAAATATACAAATTATTATTGCCTTCTTTCTATGTAGTAGAATTATAAGCTGGTTATCCTAGAATGTAGAATATCTTTCTCTATATATTTTGAGAAGGATTTACTAAGACTCCTGAATTGCAAGATTGACTTCACTTAGAAAATGTAACATTTATGACAGATTTCACCAAGTTTCATCTTTTGCATCAAGGATCAACATCTGCATGTAGAACAAACACTCTCATTACTGAGAACTCACTGCCAGTGTGTCCATAATTCAATTATTGGAAACTATATTCTATATTCTGTAATAATCAATATCTTAAAATTATTTCTCTGGTAGGAGTTTTGATGTTATTTTCCAAGTTTATGAATTAGTTGCAGTGTTTTTATAGGTATACACAATTTTACAATCTAAATAGTACTGGATTATGGAGTGATAGTAGACACACATGAGATCCATTAAAATGGGAATAATTGGATAATTTCATTCTTGGAAAACCAAAATTTTAACTGGCAAGCCATTAGAAATAGATTTATAGCTGTTATAAAGTGGCCAGAATTTTTCTTAATTCTCACTTTCACTAGCTTGATCCTCTTTGACTAATATTTAATAAGTGTACAAAGAAAACTGCATGACATTGAGAAATTGGACTTTAGTTGCATTTTAATTTCAACTATCTCCCCCAAGAAATGTGAGGAACTTGAGGGCTATACATGATATGAATATTCTTACTATTATTTAGCTATTATTTAGCTATAAATGATATATGAAAGAATAAACAAAACCACATCACTGGTGAACCATTTATTGAATAAGTGACCATTGTGGTGGGTAACATTCTGACAATCACAAAACAAAATAGGAAATCATTGTATTCTACTAAAAAGAAACTCTCTAAGTGTTGGCAGGGCTGGGGTTTACCTCAGTTGGTACAGTGCTACGCTCTGCTCTTTGAGGCACAACAATAATGAGAGAAGGACTTGGCAGCTGACTCCAGAAACAATACCAAAACAATTAGCCATTGAAAATCCCATGGATAGCAGAGAAGCACTGACAAAATGCTGGGCATGGCACAGTGTCAGAGAAAGTTTCATTCTATTGTGTGGGTCACTATGAGTTGGACTCAACTGGATGGCACCTAACAACAGTGACATGTGTTGTAGTATATTTTGAGGCATCCAACTTTGAAGGTTTTTTATTTAACACATAGTCTGATTTGGTGAACTCCAGACATATTGACTTACTTAAGTAAAGAACAAGAGTGAAATAAGAGATGGGATATTTGTGTGAAAATGTATTGCACATATATTTGTGTACCTATGTATTTTTTGTATGTATTCTATGAACACACACGTGCACATACACACACATACATCAAAGGACATTTATTTTTCCTTCCCTCTATACATGGTTGTTGTTGTTAGGTGTCCTTGAGTCATGTCCGACTCATAACAACTCTCATAGGTTTTCAGTGGCTAATTGCTTCAGGATTCCTGTGGGAGTGGATTTTAGCACTGTCAATCTTAATTTTCCTAAATATGTTTTAACTAACATAGTTATGTTAGCCTGAAGCCATACCACTGTGGCGTCCTATTCCATCGGATCTGGGAAGCTAAGTAAGGTTGGGTCTGATTAGTCCTTGGATGGGAGACCACCTGGGAATACCAGGTGCTGTAGGCTTGGGAAAAAGACCTGGCAACCCATTCCCAAGAAAACAATCTGCCATTGAAAACCCTATAAATATCAGAGAAGCAGTTAACAATAATGTTTCACATGTTGTAGGTAGGGTTGCTTTGAGTCAGAGACCAACTTAATGGCACCTAATAACAACAACAATAATTATGTTAACCTTTTAGAAATAACATAATGTTACCAATTTGAAAATTTCATGAAGCCATGTTATTTATCTTTTATTCAACCTCCAAATATTAGGACAGGGAGAAAAACACAGTATAAACTGCTAGAGTTGATTGATGATACTATTCTCACACAGAAAACAAAAGGCTGATAATGTACCTTATAGCTGGGTGTAGTGGTGCAGGCCTGTATTCTCATCATTTGAGAAGCTGAAGAAAGATAATCATAAGTTCAGTGTCAGTTTGGGCTACATATCTAAACCTTTTCAGAAAAATTGAAAAGAAAAGAAAAAAGAAGAAAATGTGTTTTTGCAATCCATTACAAAGTGAACTTACCTCTCTTGGTACTTGGAATATTTATTTTCTTCTCCCACTGCGATTTCCACTATAATTGATAAGGATTTACAATGGAAAGAAGTATGAAAGTTTATTTTAAAAAAGACCATTCCTCCTCATTCTCTGGAAACCTGAGAAGCCAAACTAAAGTTCATTTCAGTCTCATAGAATAAAAGGATATTGCAAAATGAATTAGTTCTATATGTGAAATGTGCTGAAATGTAAAGAACTAAAGAATGTTCTAAATGTACTCATATAAATTTGACATGGAATTACAATTAAAAATTAATAATATTTATTTTTAAAAGGAATGAGCCAATAAATATGACATAAGTGTAACAACAAGTGTAATAGACGCCTATACCATTAAGGCAATTCATAATTAGGGGTAAAGTAAAATGTTCTTTTTGTCAAATTAATTGTGGTGTCCTTCTGGTTGTCACTTCACCATTGTCAAGTGTTTTGAATTATGACTAGAGTCCAGGAACAGAGTCCCATCTTAAATCCAATGACACTATTAGGTCATGCCCAACTCTATAAGCAATTTTGAATCTGATGAGATTCTTAATATAACATTGCATCTTCTTCTATTATTTGGCCATTGCTGCTCCTCCTAATTAGGAATTACTTTCCTTACTAGGGCCCCAAAACTCTACCAGTTAAAGCCCAGTAACTATCATTTTCTGAAAATATTTCCATATTTATTTCATATCTTCAGGCTCTCACAATAACTTTTGTCATTGCACATTTATATATCCATTTAAATACTTGTTATAGTTCTCTCCCTTTGTTTTCTCCATCTTTATAAGCCCTTGACAACATACACTTCACTTCATCTGTCATTTGTGTCTTCTTCATTTAGAAGAATTCTAGGCACAAATCCAGGCTCAGTTATTTACTATATGTACCTGTATAAATAAATAAATAAATAAATAAATAAATAAATAAATAAACATATATATATATATGTATATACATATATAATGAACATATATATGTATGAAAATGGCTCAGATTGTTCTACTTTTTCATGTATCCATAGAAAACCAATCTAATTTCTGATTGTCTTTTTCAGATTTGTTAGTTATATTCACTGAATTCTTTCTTTGATACAGAATTTAGCAAATTTCCAATATATTATGCAAAATACAATATGGAAATTAATTATAAAATAAAACCTAGTGTACCATTATTTGACATTATCTTTCTGATAATGATTAAGTATGACTTTCTGTTTTTGACATAGTTTTGAATTCCAAAAGGAA
>VMDO01021413.1:0-35428 GCA_007922755.1 Pedetes capensis | reverse complement strand
GATAGTACAAAATAAAGGATAGCTGTATTTATGTAAATGTGTACTTATGACACACTGACAAACTAAATCAAGTACCTAAATAAGATGTCAAACATTAAAATTTACAGTCCCTGTATCATTTCTTTTCTGAGCTGATAAAATACAAACTTAAAAATCAGAAGAAATTTTGTTTTTTACTATAGCTTATGATTTATTTTAATTGAAAGTATTTTGTTTTAATTAGTAACTTCTGTAAAATAGTACTCCTTAAGTAAGTTCCTAAAAATAACAATATTGGAGCCTTGACTATTATATTTAATATCATCTAGAAATATTATACTAAAGCTGTCAAGATTAAAAAGGTCAAACATTTTTTGTATTCTAGTTATAAGTTGTTTTTCTAGAATTTTAACAGAAAAAACTCAGACACAAATAGTTACTGGTTAAATAATGTATATCCACCAACAAACATCATAAAAGAAATAATTTTGTCTTTCATTTTGTGCTATACTCTTTTCCCTATACAACTTTAATAGCAGTCATAAATTCTATCTTAATGAATCACCTTTTCTAATCTAAATAGTGCTGACTCAGTATTTCACGTCCACTTTACTATCAGCATTCAATGTAGAAGTTTAGAGCAGATGTGTAGAGCAGTTAGGGCAGTGTAGATATCCCAAGGCCAAAAGTAATAATTTATTATCAAAAATGTGTTTTAAGAATAGAATCTCCATAAATTAGTTTCTAATAAATCAAAGGAGAACCTTTAATTGTAAGACACTAATGAAAAAATAATACAGAAAAATTTTCCTTCTCAACTTGAGGAGCAACACTTGGGTATTAGAAAAATAGGCCTAATATAAATAAATTTTGTTATAAGTACTGATTTTTTATGTACAGAATCAAGATTTCTATCTAAAAAAGCACTTCCTAAGAAGGCTTCAATAAAATCTGTCTATGCTAGGTATATATTTGGTTAGATATAATTGAACTGCTCTAGAATTACTTACTTGAGAAGCACAAATCTGTAAGAAAGATAAAAAATACTAAATCACAATCTTCACAAAAAAATTGTTTTCAACAATATCTGTAAATGTATTCTTGTATACCTGTATTCCTGACAGCATTAATCTGTAGTATGCTCACAGAGAATGTATGAATTTTCTAATTTAGTGGGGAAAACAGTGTACTGAAACTTAACTTCATTTAAAATCATTATTACACAAAAAAACCAGTCAAAGAGTAGTATTATGTTCTAAATGGCAACTGAGTATTTTATTTACAGTTTCAGTAGTAAAAATTAAATCTAAAAGAAATGTGTATCCAATGTGATACATTTTGAACATTTAAATAACATCCTGTATGGAATTTTTAAAAGTAATTACACTAGGTAGACATAGAGAATCTATGAAAAGATTAAAAATTATTACTGCTAGAACTGATTATATCATTAAGTGCAAACTCAAAGGACTTGAGTCTTGGTTGGAGGAAAGAAAGTAAATCTTTCATATATTCTGATTCATTCAGGATGAAAACTAGTTATATTATAAAGAGAGTTATATTCTATCATTCAAGAACCATCTCCTTCATAATGCTTTTAGTGACCTTTTCAAGATAAATTTTAAAAAATACAATAAAAGATAATAGTATCAATTGTTTGTGGTTGAAAACATATTACTACCTAAAGTACAGCCGACACTGGATGTAATGCAGAACAGAAAATTTTTATTCAGTTTACTTAAAGTTATAAAAAATTAGCCTTTTTGCCTGTTCTCAAATGTATCTATTATCCACTCAATTTCTGAGGATTTCAAGCCAATTAACCTAGAACTTTATGAAGCATTAATGATCCCTTCTGTAGCAAACCGTACATTGTATAGTTCATCAAGCTTACTGTTCCAGTAACTAGGGATTTATATATGATGAAAATGAGAGCAACCTCCATAATCTTAAAAGCTAGGTGAAACAAAAGTCCTCATGGTCCAATGGATTGTAAAATGTAACCAGGTCTCTAGACCAACATACTTTTCATGTAATCTTAGTAATTTCTCGCAGCAAAACACCTGGAATAGCCAATAACAAATGTTTTCATTGAACTATAGATTAATTTCTTTGTAAGAAACAATTTTAAAAAGTACCCTATTGTTCAACTGCACACAAACATGAAAAATATCAAAGATCTTGTTTATCTCCACTTTTCCCCGTGGAAGCAGGTGTACCTGGAACCTTATTAGTTTCAACAAAAACCGATTCAAAGGCAGCTTCCTGTTCATCCAAAGAATTGGCAGCTGTGGTTCCTTTAATTAGTGTTGGGTTGGTAAAAGATTGTTGCTGCTTGGAAATTTTACTCGATTCTACTGTTTTTCTGCCTCTTCTTTTACCAAGAATTTTGACATAATTTGCAGGTATAAGTCCTGTTGTTTGACCATCAAGACTAGCCAGAAGCCAACCACGCACTTTGGGTTGTTGTTCTGAAGAAAGAAAAGACAGGCTTGTAATTAATTATAACATACTTCAGAGGTCCAACAGAATATTGATTGTGACATATTATGTTAAAATCTGTTACACTTTCATAATAAAATGTATAAATAAATAATATGCGCATGTATATTCAAAAGCAAATGCTAAGTAGGCTTAAGAGTACTAGGTCCATTCTTTTTTTGTTGTTGTTTTTCCTTTTTAAAAAAGACAGTTTCATGGTAGCCCATGATGGCCACAAATTCCTGGGCTCTAGTGATCCTCTTATCTCAGCATCCTGAGTAGTTGAGACAAGAGGTGTGTGCCAATGCATTGGCTTTAGGTTCCATCCTTATAATTTGCATTTACTTTATACCTACTAAATATTTCTTTCTATCTTGAAGAACATCAAGTTTCTATTAGTTGGTCCATTCATAGCTAAGGCAATTCAGTTCTCTCTAAAGCTGAAAATGAACATCAAAGGTGAGCCTGGCACAGTGGTACATGCTTATAATCCCAGCACTCAGGAGGTTGAGGTAGGAGGATTGATAGTTCAAAGCTAGCCTGGGCTACATAGTTGAGACCTTGTCAGAAAGAAAAGAGAAAAGAAATGAGAAAAATGAGAAAAGAAAAGAGAAAAGAGAAAAGAAAAGAAAGAAGTGAAAACAAATAAAACCCCAATAACCCAAAAAACCCACCAATGACTTTCATATTTTAAATTGGAATCTAACAAAGTAATATCTTATTCCTTCTCAACTGAGGAGGTTAAATAGAGAATAAATGTGTGGATGAGCAAGGTAGTACATGCTTGTAATCCCAGCACTAAAAGGCTGAGGCAGGAGGGTCAAGAGTTCTAGGCCAGCATGGAAAAGCCAATGTGTTAACAAGTATTATTAGTTAAAGAATAAGATATAAAATTTTTCTGAAATATTACAAGGTTAATGAAAGAAAACATACTTGGCTTTCTTTATCCTTTATGTGTATTCAATGAAATCATCAGTTCCTGCCTCTAACAATAAATCTTAAAAATTAACCATTGTTTTGAAATTGAAAACAATAAGTAGTAATAAATAATAATAGTCACCACAGGAAAACACAAATATAATACCCAGAAGCCTAGACTCTATGTATGAACGAATCAGGTAAAGATTTGGCAATCTGATCCAAAATTTCAATTATTTACAATTAAACTAATGATGTGAACACTGGAGGCTTTTTTCTTTCTGTAAAGAGTGACTAAACCAGTAATTAATAGATATACCCATGGAAAAGTTAGCCAGAGTGGTTAAAAGCACAGGCTCTCAAGTCAGACAAACCTAGATTCATTGTTCAGCTCTATCACATCTTAGCTTTACTTGACAAGTCACTCATTTTGAGTCTCAGTTTCCTCACATGCAAAACAGGGGAAGAATAACAAAACATGATGTTTTATAATAATTCTGAATCTCCACAAACACACATATATTAAAAAAATCATAAAAACCCTGGTCATCCTTTTTGGGGAAAAATGAAGGAAAAAGTCATGTTGTATGGAGTCATTGGAAACTATTAATGATCTGATCCAAAAATAAACCTGAGTTGTGTAAAAATTTCTTCTAAGGTTCTCTAATGCTTCAGGACAATAATTCTTAAAATACTCATGAAGTAAACACTTTAAATAATAAAGAAAGCAAAAGGACAGATCCTTAGATTAATAAATTTTTTTGTTTTACTGGATTTGTTACATTTAATATTGACTTCATGTTTTTATGTGGAGATTAACAGAATATAGAATTCAAGTGCTTTGACTTTAGAAAAGACCATATAAACAATTTCTGTATGTCACTGAAATATTATTGGAACAACTGTGTTGGGACATTTCTCCCTGACTTCCTCAGATTTGGAAGGTTTAAATGGACACAAAAGAGAGATTCTAGTAACTACCTCAAAATTAACAATGAACATCCTTTGTTGCAGTTTCTAATAGATACAATTTCATATCTTAGAAATGATTGTTACCTTTGAGAGCTAAGTTTAGCATATCACCAGCACGGAAAGAAATTTCTTCTTCAGATATGGCAGCAAAGTCATACTCTGCTCTAGCAACTACATGGTCATCTTCACCACTTGCCCAGTTGATGTTGTCTACAAGCCAAATTAAGATTAAGTTAGTAAAGTGTGCAAAAAGGAAATGCAGATATTTCACTGGCTATGGCTTATAAATTGCATAAATTTGTTTGCCAAAAGTCCTCCCCTCCCAAGTAAATCCTATAAAGAACACTGTGGCAACTAAACAATATGTTTCCTATAAACTTTTTTGCCTTTTCTTTATGCTACAAATTCTAGCTCCCTTACTTAACAGGATTGGCAATTTTTTCTCTAAAGGCTCAGATAATAAATATTTTAGATTTTGCTACTCAGGAAGCAAAGTAAACGATATTATGTGGTTACTTATATGATGAAAAAAATTTCCACATTTAAAAAAATTAAAAATGTAATGTTTTTTGTTCTGAATACAGTTCTACTACTGAGAAGAATGGAGTATTTTGGGGTAAGGATAATATTTCACTTAATTTGGATTCAACTGCAAGAATTCATTTGTTAATGCTAATTTGTAATGAGATTTGAAGAATTTCATCTTTGAAAAGGCATTTTCAAGCCAGGTACAGTGGTCCATGCCTGTAATCCCAGCTACTTGGGAGGCCGAGGCAGGAGGATTGCAAATTTGAGGCTAGAGGCAGCCTGTGCAACCTAGCAAGACCCTAGAGCAAACTAAAAAATAAAAAAAGGGGGGCTGGGTGCAGCTCAGTAGTAAAGTATTTGCCTAGCATGCACAAGGTCCCAGGTTCAGTCCAAAACAAAACAAAAAAAGAAAAACATCTTTTCACACAAATAGGTAATGTCAAATACTGATATGCCAAATACTGTTATCAATTTATAAGGATAATGCTTTAATTAAGCATATTTGTTACTTGGGAGATAACAGATTAGAATATAATTCTGTCAAACTCTCTTGATTTTTGCTTTTTATCATATCATTATATTGCTGATTAATCATTTCCAAATTAAGATTAACTTGAAATTCCTTAATTGCAGTTAAATAGATTCTGAAATATGGAAATTTCCTTTGCAGTTACATTGTTGTTGTTAGATGGCATTGAGTTGGAAACACTATTGTCATGTTTCTCTGCTATTTATAGGGTTTCCTTTTTTTTTTTTTTTTTTGCAGTATGGGGGTTTGAATTCAGGGCCTTGCACTTGCATGCTTTGCAAGTGCTGCACCACTGAGCTGCACCCTCAGCCCACTTTTTTACTTTTTGAGACAGGGTCTGGGTAAATTATGCAGGCTGCCTGTGGTCTTGAACTTGCAATCCTCCTGCCTTCACTTCCTGAGTCACTGGGATTACAGGCATGAGCCACCACGCCCGGCTCCTATAGGGTTTTCAGTGGGTGATTGTTTTTGGGAGTGGGTTGCCAGGTCCTTCTCCCAAGCCTACAGTACCTGGTGTTCCCAGGTGATCTCCCATCCAAGTACTAAGCAGGCCCAACTCTGCTTAGCTTCTGAGATCCGATGGGATCAGATGCCACAGTGGTAGGGCTGGAGGTTTGCAGTTACATGGAGGTTCAAACACTACTTCTAGCATTATAGTCTGGAGGTTCAAAAACTACTTCCAGCATTATAATTTGAGTTTAGAAAATCTATAGCAAAAACTGATTTCCAAACCCATTAATTGTGATTTAGGATGGATTTGTTTAGGAAAATGTAGAAACCAAAACTTATTTTTCTTTGTGATACTGGGCGGCTAAACCCAGGGTCTCATGCATACTTTGTAAGCACTGTACCACTCACTGAGTTGCACTCCCAGCCCCTTTTTCAATTTATTTTTTATTTTTTTATTTAATTTTTTTGTGGTACTCGGGGTTAAATCCAGGGTCTCGCACTTGCATGCTGTACAAGTGCTGGACCACTGAGTTGCACCCCCAGCCCATTTTACTTTTTTTGAGACAGGGTCTTGCTAAATTACACAGACTGCCTCTGGTCTTGAACTTGCGATCCTCCTGCCTCCACCTCCCAAGCCGCTGGGATTACGTGCCCGGCTCATTTTTTATTTTGAGACACGGTCTCACTAAATTACACAGGCTGCCTCTGGCCTCAAACTTGCATTTCTCCTGTCTCTGCCTTCCAAGTTGCTGGGATTACAGATGTGTACAACTGTGCCAGTAAAAACTCAATGCTTAAGTTATTGACCTGATGTATGGAACAGAAAGTTAAGATCTTTAGCTTCCAATTTTTTTTTTTATTTGGTGGTACTGAGGGGTGGGTATGAACCAGGGCCTCATGCATGCTCTACCACTGAGTTGCATACCTAGTCCCCCTTCTTTAAATTTTATATTTTGAGACAGGGTCTTGCTAAATTGTGAAGGCTGTCTCTGGCCTTGAACTAATGACCCTCCTGCCTCAACCACCTGCAGAAGCATACTCTACCATGTCTGGCTCAGTTTCTACATTTGACAAAAATTAATATAGCTGGCAATAGCTATATTACAAGAGTAAATAGAGCTTACCTTTCACCCTACTGGTTCAATAATACCTGATAAATTCAAATATTTTCTGCAATGTGAAAATTACATTGGCCAATTATTCTTTTTATTCTTCTTTTCTTCCATTCATTACTAATCTTTTCTCCTTTTACATCATCTGGCTTAACCCCTTACCCCTCTCAAAAGTTTGGTTTTTTTCTCCTCTACTCAAACTACTTGCTGCAACTTGATAAGCTCCAATTGCCAAATCTAATGATCTTTTCTTGGTTCTTTATCATACCCTACATCATTCACCATCCTTCTTCCCCTTCTCAAAGGTTCCTCCATCCACCTTTGCTTCCATAATGCAGCAATAAAACAGTTCTACATCTGTTCTATCTACAGCTGTATCACCCTGGTGTCTGACCTCATCAGATCTCAGAAGCTAAACACAGGGTTGGGCCTGGGTAGTACTTGGCTAGAAGACTGCTTAGGAATACCAGCTGCTGTAGGATTGGGAGAAGGACCTGCAGCCTACTCCTGAAACAATCAGCCACTGAAAACTGAATAGCAGAGAAGCACTGACAATAGTGCAGGGCATGGCACAGCGTCAGGTAGTGTTTCATCTATTGTACATAGGGTGGCTATGAGTTGGACCTGACTTGATGGCACCTAACAACAACTTCTGTTCTAGGTGTTTTCCATCTTACTCTCCCTTGTCAGTTTCTCTACCATAGTAATACCACTCACTATTGCAACTATTGCATGTATGTGGATGACTCATAAATCTTTTAAGTTTTTTTAACCTTTTTCCTATGATCTTATTCTGCCTTTTAAACTACATTCTGAAACATTCTCAGGTTCCACTTAAATGTCCCACTATCACATCAACATCAATATTATCCCAGCCACTGTATTCTTCATCTCATTACTCTTACTTTGCTACAACCCCACTGGTCTCTTTGCTATTATGTGACACACCAGGTACACGGCCACTTGAATAACTGTGTAATTTTGCTGTTTCTTATGTTTCAATCACTTTTCTCTCAAACAGCTGGAGGGCTTATTCTTTACCTTCTTCATGGAGGCCTTTCCTGACTACATGTAGCACTGCAATCCCTCCTCTTCCCCAAGTCTCTCCAACATTTTTCTCTGCTTCATTTTTTCCCCTATAGCACCTATTATTTTTTGACTTCTTATATATTTTACTTGTTTGCTATCTAGTATAACTACTAGATAGAATTTTTAAAATCTGTTTCATTGTTATGTCCCTATTTCCTAGAACTATGATTGACTTGTATTAGGCACTCTGCAAATACTTGCTGAATTAATGAATAAAATGCTATCTGTAATAACCAAAGTTTAAAAGTCTGGAGCATTTTGATTCCTTCTTTCCTTTTGTATTACCACATCTAACTAGTGACTAAACTCACTTAATCTACTCTATCAACCTCTTTCTCACATATCCTGATTTGGGCCTTCATTATCTCTCATCTAGTCTAATGTAAAAGTGTTAGAATTGCTATCACCAAATTAATAAATATTGAACACCTTCTACATGTCAAGCAGCCTGCAGCGGTAGCCCTGTGGCGTGTGAACCCGTCAGATCTCAGAAGCTAAGCAGGGTCGGGCCTTGGTTAGTACCTGGATGGGAGACCACTTGGGAACACCAGATGCTGTAGGCTTGGGAGAAGGACCTGGCAACCCCCTCCCAAAAATCAATCCACCATTGAAAACCCTATGAAAAGCAGAGAAGCACTGACAACAGTGTTTCCCCTGTTGTACAGAGGGTTGCTATGAGTCAGATACCGACCTGACAGCACCTACCAACAACAACAACAACACCATATCAAGCAGAGTACTACGTATTGGGAATACAAAGGTGAACATAATCCAAACCTTTTATGAATCTTAATATCAAATTACAACTTGTTTTAGCCTCCACTAGTTTATTTTCGCCTGCAGCCATAGCCCTGTGGCATCTGAACCCGTCAGATCTCGGAAGCTAAGCAGGGTCGGGCCTGGTTAGTACCTGGATGGGAGACGGCCTGGGAACACCAGAAGCTGTAGGCTTGGGAGAAGGACCTGGCAACCCCCTCCCAAAAATCAATCTGCCATTGAAAACCCTATGAACAGCAGAGAAGCACTGACAATAGTGTTTCCCCTGTTGTACAGAGGGTCACTATGAGTCGGATACCGACTCAACGGCACCTAACAACAACAAGTTTATTTTCAATACTTTGGACAAACTGATTTTTTTTTTTTCCTGGCAGTATGGGGCATTGAACCCAGGGCCTTTAAGCATTCTAAGTACTTTACCAATCAGTTACACCTCCAGCTCCCAGTGTGAATTCTTTAAAGCACAATTTATATGTACTATGTATATGTCTTATATGTATATGTATATAGTATATGTATGTCACAACTGGCTTAAAACAAAACTTAAACTACCAAAAACCACCAAAAAATCTTACCAAATGGAAATAAAGTTTCATAATAAGAATTAAGATTTTCTACTATTACCCTTCAACCTAATCTCTTAGCCTTATTTCTTACTATTCTTCTATTCCATAATACAGAACACAGTTTAACAAATCTCCTATTTTCTGCCTCCATTTTCGTTCAAATTCCATTTGCCTGACCACCTTTTTTTTTTTTTTTGGCAGTTTTGGAGATTGAATCCAGGGCTTCATGTGGGCAAGGCACATGTTCTACCACTGACCTGCATTCCCAGTCCTTTACTTTTTCCTTATGAATTGATGAAATGTCACCCTATCTCAAAAAAAAAAAAAAAAAATCTAACTCAGATGCCATTTCTTCCTGGGTATCACAGACAATGTTAGCACCATTTTTCTAACACTCTATACCAGCTGACAGAGTATGGGCTTAACAGTCATCCCTGGTTTTGCTTCTGGTTCTGCTGGACAGGATCTCACTATACAGTCCAGGGTGGCAGTGAAGTTGTGGTCCTACTGCCTCAGCTACCCAACTGCTGGTTTGGTCTTTTTAAACACGTGACTTTCGGCAAGTTATTTCTCTGAACCTCAGTTGTATCATTTATAAAATAAGGATAATTTTGATCTCATTGGGTTACTGAAATTTAGCTAAATGAGATTAAAATACATAAAATACCTAGCAGAGTGCCTTGCATATTAAAAGGACTCAAGAAACCTTGTCTCTTCCCAATTGTGATAATCCTTACTCTAGTCATTCTGACTTATTACAATTATCTGTATGTATATGTGTCTTAGTCACTTTCTTCCCAATGAGTTACAGAAAAATAGAGATGATGCCCAGTATAGCTTTCTATTCTCCACAGTATCAAGTTCAGTTTTTTGTAAACTGCAGTTAGGTAATGTGTAGTGTTAAACTGAATACCAAATAAATCAGCTGGCTTGTCTTTGCTACCTATTCCTCTTCTAGTTTTGAAGCTCTTGACTAAAAATATAACTGGATCAAAATAGTAAATGTAAAAGATTGTGAAGAATGTTAATTTAACAAATCTCTCTAAGTATCAGATTGATATATGGTTTCTGAACCTATTCACTTATTCTTACCTGCTATTTCATCACCGTGAGTAGACAGAAGTTTCCAAATGAGATAAGGACCACCAAGGATAACGGCAAAGAACAAGAATATTGGCCAAGATTTTGCTGTATTGGCTCCTTGGTCCTCAGCACCAAGGCAGGCCACTGTTCCTTCACTTTCTGCCCACAGGTCCTCATTCTCAGAGCCTCTTCTTAAACCCATCATCCACTGTAACCGTCTGTAAAGATATCTTATAGTCCTAACTAATGCAAAAGCCGAGAAAACCTTTGTAAAGTGTATTTTTAATCGGGAGAAGTGATTTGCTACATCCAATACAGCCCTGAAACTATTATAAACAGCTGAAAAGGTAGCATCCATCATCATACTGACAGAAGCAAATGCATGTACAATACTTTCAATGGACTGAAATGCACCTCTGCTGCTTTCTTCAGCTTGCTGAACAAATCTACTGGGTGGAAGATCATCTACACGGAGGCGGTTAAAGCTCAACCCATTATATCCATAACTATAAGGGCTATAGCTTCCGTAAAATGAATTTCCATAGGCTCCATATCCAGAAGAAAATGAACTGTAAGCAGGTCTGAAAGTATTCACAGTGCTGTTCCCCATCTGCTGAGACGGCCTTGGAAGAATAGGTGGGGGCACTCTGGTAAGTGTTGGTTGTCCAGGTCTTGTCAATAAAGTAGGACCCAAGTCCGCAGATCTAAAACCAAAAGAGATTCAGAGTAATTATTTAAGCATACAATAACCTCAATAAATCTTTTGTCAAATGCAGGGAGTTTTAATTTTTTTTACTGTATTTTTTATTCTAGAACTTCCTTTCTTTTTAATAATATCTAATTCTCTGTCAAAATTCTTTGTTTTACTGTATGTTAAACCATTACTTTAAAGTTTGTATGGTAAATCCATTATCTGGAGCCCTTATAAACCTATATTTTCCATCTGATGTTTTACTTAATTTCTACTTATGTTTTCTAACCTCTTCATCTGGGGTTTATCTCAGTTGGTAGAGTGCCGCTCTGTGCTCTCTGAAGCCCTGGGTTCAATCCCCAGAATTGCAAAAAATGGGAGAAGGACGTGGCAGCCTATTCCTAATACAATCCCCAATCAGCCATCGAAAACCCTATGAGGGTATGCGCCATTCAGAACTTATTCTTATCCCTCAAATATCTTACTTAATAAACAGCTTTGAATTCATCCATTTAAAGAATAAAATTCGGTAGTTTTTAGTATATTCACAGAGGTATAAAATTATCACCATATTTAATTCTGTAACATATTTATCACCCCCCCAAAAGAAATAATATATTCATTAGCGGTTACTCCCCATTTCCTGTCCACCTCCAATCTTTGGTAAACAAGAAGCCACCTTCTTTTTTTTCTTTTTCTTTTTTTGAGGTATGAGGGTTGAACCCAGGATCTCAGGGCATGCTAGGCAAGCACGTTATCAACTAAACTAAACCCCAGCTACTAATAGGCAATTAGCTTTTCGATGGCCAGTTGTTTCAGGAGTGGGTTGTTGGGTCCTTCTCCCTAGTCTGTCTTAATCTGGAAGTGTAGCTGAAACCTGTCCACCATGGGTGGCCCTGCTGGTATGTGAAATACCAGTGACATAGCTTTCAACATCACAGCAACATGCAAGCACTACAACACTGACATCCGGTGGAGGATGAACTCTGATACAGCCAATATCAAATCACTGGAAAAACAATCTAGGAAAAACAAAGGTTTAGGTTCCTGGGTGTAGGGGATTATCTGGACACCCCCAAGGTGGGCCAGGAGGGTGCCAGGGCTGAGGCCCACTCGGTCCAGGCAGAAGTCTGAGCCCTCCCCAGATCCTGACCTGTTCCTGTCACCTCTGATTACCCTTAACCCAGGAACCTGGACTGGGACCTGTTTTGACTCCCTAAGAGCCAATATGGCTACCCAACTCCCAGTTCACCTTTCACCAACTTTTTCACCTTTCACCTACTTTACTCCTACCCCTCCCATCGAGTGATCCAAGATGGCCCCCAAACAGCCCTGTTCTTGCATGGCCTCCTTCAGCTTGATTGGCCACCTAGAGCCATCCGATTGGTTACTAAGGAAATCTCAGTGACTGGTCCAGCGTGCACTTAACCCACCAATCGTAAGTGCACTTTTCCAAGCCCTCACACAGAGAGCTGCCCCTCCTGGCACAAGCTGCTCCCTGATTGGTTGTACCCTGGTCCACACCCCTACCCAGAGTGTATGTAAGCAGACCACCTACTACCCTAAGGGTCCTTTTGTCTCTTCCTCCCTGACCACCTTGATCCTGATTACCACCTTGATCCTGATCCTCCCATCCTACACCTGACTTCGCCACATCAATTGTCCAGACCTTCAATCAAGCTGCCCAGAGGCAAGACTCCGAGAGTCAAGAATGAAGACCTCGAGCAAGCCAAGAAGAGCTCTCAATCCCCCTGCCCCAGGGAGGAGGTGAGAGAAGACAACCAGTGAGAGACAACATCATCAGACCATCAGTGCAGCCAGGGAAGACAACAGAGCTGTTTGTTACTTTGATATAGAGCTGTTAATTCCATCATAGCAGCAGCAACCCATGCTGCAGGCTAGAGAGCTGTTATATAGAGTTGTATAATCTTTAGGCTCTCCTGCAAAGGAGTGGCTTAATAAAGCTCCTGTTTGTTTTATATAAGAAGGTACCCAAGGTCTTTCTTGGCGCCACCGACCAGCTCTTGCCCACCCGAGGGTCCCTGAGTGAACTGGTATTGAAGCGAAGCTCTGTGGTCTTTTGCTGGGCCAGAGAAGACTCCAACACCTGGTAGTATGAAGTCACTTTTTTTTTCTTTCTTTTTAAAAGAAATCTCCCCCCCTCCTTTTCCATTTGGAGACAGGGTCTTCCTCTGCAGCCCAGGCTGGACTTGGATTCATAGTCCTTCTGCCTCAGCCTCCAGAATGTTGGGACTATAGGCATATGCCATCATGCCTGACATTCAAGTCACACTTTCATCAACCAATCAATACATATGCTTGTTTCATGTACATTTCTGTTAAAGACACATTAATGTATGTGGTTAACACATTAACAACTCATGGCCAATAGTATGATAGTTCGTGACTGAATAAAGCTTATCTAGCCCCTGCATTGTTTTCTGTAAGGCATATCATAGCCATCTTGTACACTAGGCTTGGTGGCCATGTTGAACAGTGAAATCACCATAAAAAATGTGAAATCTCTAGCACTAAACAGACTTTGAAATGGATATCTATTTATATCATGAGATTTGAAAGCCTGATTATTGCTTTACCTTCAGCTGAAAGATAACTCAGATCTTTCTTATCCTATGTATGTCTACAAATGACTATGAAAATGTTAGGAATACTGATTTTCAAGTTACAAATACATTTTGTTGAGGAGATGAATGTACAAATATGAGATCTACAAATAATGAGGATCTAAAGTAATGTTTCCAAGGTTCATCCACACTGCAGGACGTATTAGTTCAAGTTGAGCATCCCTTACCTGAAATGTCTGATAGTAGAAATACTTTTAGATTTCAGATTTTTCAATGTTTGCATATACATAATGAGATATCTTGGGGATGAGACTCAAGTCTAAATACGGAATTCACTTATGTTTCATACATACTTTTATGCATACATCCGGATGGTAATTTCATACAAACTTTTTTAGTGCTCTGCATTTTTTCTTTTCCCTTTTTCTTTTTTTTTTTTTTTAGCCAAGGTCTCAGCATAGGCTAGTTTGGAACTCACTATGTAGCCCAACCTGGCCTCAAACTTGCAATCCTCCTGCCTCAGCCTCCCGCATGCTAGAATTACAGATGTGTGTGCCACCACATCAGGTTATCTTCCTGCATTTTAACTATAACCCATCATATAAGGTCAGATGGGGAATTTTCTACTTGTGACATCATGTCAGTACTTAAGAAGTTTTGGGTTTTGGACCATTTTGGATTTGGGATGCTCAATCTGTATTTCAATATTCCTTATGGCCAAATTATATTTATCCACACATATCCATGATGGACATTTGGGCTGTTTCCATGCTTTGGTTGTCATGAGTAATGTCACTATGAATACTTACATATGAGATCTGTATGGACAGATGTTTTCATGTCTCTTGGGTATATATCTAGGAGTAAATTGGTAAACACTATATTTAACCTTTGCAGGAACTCCCAATGCAAATGCACTGTTTTACCTTCTTACCAGCAGTAATGAAGGTTCCAATTTCTCCACATTCTTGTCAAGACTTTATCTTCCCTGTTATAGTTACACTTGCTGTTGTTGTTAGGTGCCATTGAGTTGGATATGACTCACAGCAACCCTATGTATAACAGAACAAAACACTATCCAACACTGTGCCATGCACACAATCTTTTTAGTTTGAGCCTAATATTGAAGCCACTATGTTTCTTCTCATTTTGAGTTGTGCCACATCAGCAAAAGGAGGCCCCAGGGGTTTTACTTCATTCCTGTCATTAAGGTTTGACTCTACTTCGAGGAGGCAACTAACTCATCCTTAGTTGAATGCCTTCTAGGCTGAGGGGCTACTTTTCTGGCACTATATCTGACAGTGCTTCTTTGCTATTCATAGGATTTTCAATGGCTAATTATTTTGGGGGGTGCACTGCTGGGTCCTTGCACTTAATTTGTCCTAGTCTGGAAGCTCAGCTGAAACCTGTCCACCATGTGTGGCCTTGCTGGTATCTGAAATACTGGTGACATAGCTTTCAGCAACACAGCAACACACAAGCACTGACAACACAGGCTGACAGACATGTGGGGGACAGCCACCTTAGTGGGCAAGAAATAGTACCTCACTGTAGTTTTGATTTGCTTTTCTCTGAAGGCTAATAATGTTGAGTATCTTTTCATGTGCTTATTAGCTATTTCAAAATCTTTTTGGGAGATATATCTACACAGACATTTTAAATTAGACTTCTGATTATTGCTTTTTTATTACTTGTCTTTATTATTGAGCTGTATGAGTCAAAATGTCTTTTAAAACATTTTTGAACAAAATTCAATTAAAGTTTACTCACTGCATTTGATTTTATCTCTTCATTCTGTTCTGCAAATAATTCTATTTTTCAAAATGTCCCTAACTATTTTGAAGAGTTCACTCAGTTTTCTCCTAGAATGCCCCAAAATATGAATTGGTATTCTATCAAAATGTTAACATGTACCCCTCTCTTCTATATTTCTTGTTAAGATTGTGTCCAAAGGTTCAACTAGAACCAGATTTAACATTTTTGGCAAGTATACCATAATTCAATCGATGATTTTGTTTATTTTACATTATGCTACATTTGGAGGCATGTCTGCAGCCATAGCACTCTGGTATCCAGTCCAGCCTGATCTCAGAAGCTAAGCAGGGTCAACCTGGTTAGTCCTTGAATGGGAGACCACCTGGGAATACCAGGTGCTGCAGCCTAGGGAGAAGGCCTGGCAACCCACTCCTGAAACAATCCACCACTGAAAACCCTATGAATAGCAGAGAAGCACTGACAATAGTGCTAGGCATGGCACAGTGTCGGGGAGTGTTTCATTCTGCTGTACACAGGGTCACTATGAGTTGGATTGGACTTGATGGCACCTAACAACAACAACAACAACAACAACAACAACAACAACAACAACATTTTAAAAAGGGAACAAAACCTAATAAAGATTTTGACTCCTAAATAATGTAACACATTTGGGCTTTGATGAAGCAGTTCTGCTTCAAAGTAAAAGCAATAATAGAGAAGACAGAAAACAGATATATTTAGATTTAATACAAGGTAAACATATTTATAAAATACCACCAAAACATAAATGTAAACAGCGAGGAAGGTTGAAGTTAAGTCCTATTCAATTCTGGGCTGGGAATCAAGCAGAGAATGAGGACTCAGGTTACTAGAAAAGTTAAAAAAAATGAAAAGTGTTCTACTTGAATGGAACTTGTTCATTGTCTAAAGCTGGGATGTAGGACATGCCCACCACAACTCCTAAAAAGATTATAAAGTTTGCTGCCAACAATTTAAGATTTTTAGAAAGTTATAGACCTAAGAAAGTGAGTGGATTCTGATAAGCCTCAAATCCAGGAAATGAAACAAGTTAACTTCCATATATTCAGGGACAATCTGTAACATCCTTTGTCTAACCCACTGTTTATGTACCTGATGCTTACATGGGATTAGGTGCTGAGAGAACAGGCAGAGGCAAAAGGAAACCTACTAAATCCAGGGAAAAATGGAAGGAAAGGAGAGAAAACAGAACTGTAAAACTCCTACTCAAACTGAGTTTATAAAAAATGCTACAGACATGAAGTAAAAACATTGAGAAACTAGGCCAACAAAAATCAACAATAAGAATAAAAATTAATTCAAGAAAAACTAACATAAATAGCTCAGCAAAGATTCTAGGATTCTATTTTATTTATTTATATTTTATCCTAATCTTATTTTATAGTACTGGGGGATTGAATCCAGGCACTGCACATACTTTGCAAGGATTCTACCACTAAGCTACACACCCAGATCCCTTGTTAAATTTTTTATCTTGAAAACAGGGTCTCACTAAGCTATGTAGGCTACCTCTGGCCTTGAACTTGCTATCTCCCTGCCTCTGCCTCCCAAATTCCTGGGATTACAAGCACGTTCCACCATATCCAGCAGATTCTAGACGTTTTTTAAGTGACCAAAGAAATAAAATAATATCTATAAAAATCAAATGAAATAAACATACAAATATGAAAAAAATTCTAGAAATGTGAGACATGATGCCCACAGCCACAGAAGTGATCTTGCAACTATAAGAAGAAAATTATTTGCTGTACACTAAGAAGCCCTGCAGCCCTACCATTGTAGTGTCCGATCTTGTTAGATCTCAGAAGCTAAGCAGGGTCGGGCCTGGTTAGTACTTGGATGGGAGACTGCCTAGAACACAAGGTAGGCTTTGGAGAAGGACCTGACAACCCACTCCCAAAAAACAATCAGCCAATGAAAACCCTATGAATAGCAGAGAAGCACTGGCAATAGGGTTGCCCCTGTTGTACGTAAGGTGGCTATGAGTCAGGTACCAACTCAATAGCACCTAACAACAATACTGAGAAGCAGAATGGGAATACAGAAATTTGCAAATTCCACTTTAAGTAATGGGAGTGTAGGTAATCAGTCTAACCCTCCACCTAAAAATAACTAGAAAAGTTAGGGGGAAAAAATAGAAAACTGTGTTTAAAGCATTAGAGAACAAGGCACTGAGGAATTTTGGAGTCAAGATCTAGGAGGAAAAATTCCAGAGAGCCTGGTATTTTGAGAGCCTGAAATTTTGGAGGGACTAGGGCCAATTCAGGAAAAGATGGCTGACAGGATGAGAAACTGCACAGCTTTTTGCTGTTCTTGGTTTTTCTTTCTTGTTGTTGTTATTGTTTGTTTGTTTGTTTTGAGACAGAGTCTTGCTATGTAGCCCCAGTTGGCCTGGAACTTGCTATGTACACAAGGATGGCCTCAAACTTGCAGCTTTTCTCCTGCCTCTGCCTCCTAAGTGCTGAGATTTCAGGTGTGTGCCACCACACCCAGCTTGCAGAGCTTTTTAACAGACTACCTGGGCTAGAGTTCAGAACCCTAAAGAGGAGAGATATAGTAAACCTCAACATTTTGGGCTGAGATCTTAAAGGGCTATATGCTAGGAGTAAGGATGAAAAGGTTAGCAGGTAATAAAAGAGCTGTGGTAAAAAAAAAAACAGTTTCACATCAGCTTTAATCCAATCAAACATTGGAGACTGCTAGCAGCCTGAGGTAGTAGCCAAAACTAAAGTCTCTGGAAGTAACCATCCCTAGGCCTCAGTCACCTTAATTATCTATATAAAATGCCCAGCTCTCATTGTCTCATATGATGACAAGATTACACTTTTTTAAAAAGAGCAATACAGAGTCTGACAACACAAAGAGCTCTCTATAGGAGACCAGAAAGTGGAGTTATTAGATAGACATGAAAAACCTATGCTTAATATATTAAAAAAAGAAAGACAAGATTGGGATTTTTCAGCAGAGAAGAGAAACTATAAAGCAGGATCAAATAGAAATTCTAAAACAAAAAACAAAAAGCCACCCCCAACCAAATTATGAATTTAACAGGATACAGGGTATATTAAGAAATGTAGGGCTTAGCTATGTTTGGGGGCATATACCTGTAACCCCAGCATTTGGGAGGCTGAGGCAGGGGGATCTGGAGTTTCAGGCCAGCCTAGGCAATTTAGAGAAACTCTGTCTAAAAATAAATGAATAAATAAATAAAAAATAAAAATAAAATAAAGACAAGAAAAACACTGGGCATTTGTATAATTTGAGCTAAAGGAGTAAAGAGACAACAAGCAGAAGTAATATGTGAAGGGATAATGGCTGAAACTTTCCTGAAATTAACGAAAGGCAAAGTCAGATTTAAGTATTCCTATGAATCCAACCCAGAATCATACAAAGAAAACCAAATTAAGGTCCAATGAAGTGTAACTGCTGAACACCAAAAACAAAGACAAAAATCTTCAAAGCAGCCAGTGGTGGGAGGGATGGGAGAAGTAGGGGAGATGTTTTCTGAGGAGCAAGAATGAGATAGAGATTGCTAAACCTGTCATAAATTAACAAAAATTAAAAAAGGAAGCCTGGAAAATTTTAGGTCCTTTGATGATAATGTTGAGGCAATCTCTATTTTATTCACCCAGGAACATAAAAGCAAAGATCTTAAAATAACAGAACAAAATTTAGGATCGCATATTTTAAAAATCACAACTAAAAGCCAGGTGTGGTGGTGCACACCTGTAATCCCAGTGACTCAGGAGGCAGAGGCAGGAGGATAGTGAATGCGAGGCCAGAGGCAGCCTGCATGACTAAGCAAGACCTTTTCTCAACACAAAAATAATAAAAATGGGCTAGGAATGCAACTGAGTGGCTGGAGGTTGCAAAGTACACGAGTCCCTTGATTCAGCCCCCAGTACTGCCAAAAAAAAAAAAAAAAAAAAGGGACAACTAAGCAGAGTTCATTCAAAAATGCAAGATAATTCAACAATAAAAAGTTAGTGCAGTAAGTCTCATTTTCATAGTAAAGGTAAAATACATATAATCTTAACAGATACAGAAAAGCTACTCGTAAATTTTAATATTTCTTCATAAGAAAAATCTGAGCAAGGTAGAGAATTGTTCAACAGGGTATCTATTCAAAACAAAAAGCAAAGATCATACTTTTAGGGTGAGACCTCAGAAGCATTCCAACAAAAGTCAATACCAAGCCATGTGCCATGGCCCACGCCTATAATCCCAACAACTCTGGAGGCTTGAGGCAGGAGATGGTGAGTTCCAGACCAGGAGCAGCTTGTGCAACTGAGTAAGTCCCTGCCTCAATATAAAATAAAAAATGAGGGATGCAGGTCAGCAGTAGGTTGTTTGCCTAACATGTGCAAGATCCTGGGTTCAATCCCCACTACTGTCAAAAACAAAAACAAAAAGGTCAGTACCAATATAAGAATGCTGACTAATTCTATTGGTTTATTTGTAAATAACAGGATTGTCTACACAGAACTCAAAAGAATTTTGACTAAACCATTAAACAAATTAAGAGTTTCACATTATCTATCTGTAATATTTATATTTTAAAAATCCTTGGCATTCTGAAACACTAGTTAATAACCAACCAGAAAATGTCAAAAAGAGAAAAGAGTCCATTTACAACAACAACAAAAAATTTATATGATCTAAGAATAAAAATTAAAAGAAGAGAAAGAGTTCAGGGAGATAATTATAAAATATTAATTAAGGCAAAAATAAGAATACCAAAATTCTCATCAATTGTGGCTTATACAATATCCATGGATGGAGAGACTTATTTGATCTCTAAATTCAGCAGCATTCCAATGAAAATCTCAATAAGTCTTTTTATAAAGGCTCAGTGTAACAAGCCTGAAGCTATACCACTGTGGTGTCCAATTCCAACAGATCTTGGAAGCTTACACAGGGTTGGGCCTGGTTAGTACTTGGATGGGAGACCACCTGGGAACACCAGGTGCTGTAGGCTTGGGAGAAGGACCTGGCAACCCACTCCCAAAAAACAATCAGCCATTGAAAACCCTATGAATAGCAGAGAAGCACTAACAGTACAGTTTTGCCTGTTGTACGTAGGGTCGCTATGAGTTGGACACTGACTCAACAGCACCTAACAGCAGCAAGTGTAACAAAGGCAATTTTGAAGAACAGTTATATGGGGAAACTCTTGATATAATATCAAAACTTACTAGCTGGATGAAGTGGCACTAATCTGTAGTCTCAGTTACCCAGGAGGCTAACACAGGAGGATGGCTTGAGCCCAGGAGTTTGACGCCAGCTTGGGTAATAGAGATAGACCTCATCTCCAAACAAAACAAAACAAGAAAACCTTTATAAAGCTCTGTAATTCAGGCAGTGTGGTGCTGGCAAAAGAACAAATAGATCAACAGGACAAGTCACAAAGTCCTCCAGACAGAACCACACATTAAGGAAAACAGCTTATGCGATAGATGGCATTATAAACTAGGGTGGAATAGACTACTCAATAAGTATTCCTGAGACAATTAGTTATCCACATGGAAAAAAGATTCTCTACATTGGTTTTTGTACATCAGAGTCAGTTCCAGGTGGATTAAAGATCTGAATGTGAAAACTAGAACATCTGAAAGAAAATACTGAAACCATTTTTCCTGATCTAGGTAGAAACACTTTCTTACACAAACAAGCACAAACAATAAACTGTGATATTTTGGCTATAATAAAATTCATCAACATCTGTACAAAGAAATTGAACACAAATATAAAGGAGAAGACAAGCTACAGGCTAAAAGATGTGTTAGCAAAACACATAAAGTACTTTTAAAAACTGATAAGCAAAGATAAAATCAATACCACAGTGGGCAACAGAAAAAAAATGAAGAGAAAAAGCAGATACATAAAATAACAACATACAATTATAATGTAAAATAATATATATTATTGTTTAATATATTCTTAAGTTTTAAGTATAAAATATATATAGTAAGCAGTTAAGTATAAAAATGTTTTGGGGCACACTAAACAAACAAGACAATAGTTGCCACCGGAAAGAAGAATGGGAAGATTTGTTTCTCTAGTTTTTACTTTAAAAAAAAAACTATGCAAATCTGGCAAATGATAATTTTTCTTAAGGTTGACAGGTGAATAAGCAGGCATTGTTTTATTCTTTATCAGTCTATGCGTTTTAAAAATATTTCAAATTTAAAAGCTAGGAAAAATGATTAATGTTACATAAACAGAACTTTAAGAGATGCAAAAATAAAACTTCTCTCTTCCAAAAAAGTTTATAATGGAAAGATAAAGATCAGACTCACTCATTAAAAGGTTGACAGAAAACCTGGGTGCGGTGGCGCACACCTATAACCCCAGCGGCTCGGAAGGCGGAGGCCAGAGGATCGCAAATTCGAGACCAAAGACAGTCCGCATAATCTGGCGAGACCCTGTCTCAAAAAGTAAAAGAATGGGCTGGGGGTGCAGCTCAGTGGTCCAGCACTCGCAAAGCATGCAAGAGCGAGGCCCTGGGTTCAATCCCCAGTACCGTAAGAAACAAACAAAAGGTTGGCAGAAAGTGTTACCCTGGCTTAACAGCATAATTAAAGGTTATCACTTGCTACGTATCTATCATTATTAAGTTGTTATATGTTCAACTATTTTAGCATTTAAATAAAAGATTACAAGATTTCAGAACACAGTACAAGCACATTCCAACATACTGGGAATTTTTATGAGTTAGGAAAACCTACAAATAGTACGTTGGAGTCACATCATCTGAATTAAGATGTCCATCTACCCACCAGAAAACATAAATTCATTAAATTCTTCTAATTCTGTAGGTTTAAACCTTTTAAAAGTTGCAAAACCATTTCCAACTGATTAAAAACAAAGCAACCCAAAAGCTTTGGGCCTTAGAAAAACACATTTTGCGCACAAAAGCCTCCCACAAGCCATCCACAGATTTACAACTCCTGCTTTAGAGCTCTTCATTCCAATCTCAATCCAAAACATTAGCTGTTATGCTGGAAAAGAATACCCAAGGTACGGGCTAGGGTTCCAGTTGCGTAAAGTGACCTTTTGGGCATTCACCAACTTCTTGAAAGGTTGTAAATAGCTTTTACAAATGACTTTTGTTCCCTGCCAATGCCGGGGCTGGGCCAATTCCGCCTTCAACTGCTACAGACCAAAACTCTAAGCTTAAAAGAGGGTCAACTCTTCTCTGTTTCCTGAAAACAGAAAGGGGCAGGAAGCCGCCCCCTTTTCTTTCAAGCGCCGGCATCCAGGAGCCCCTGAGAAAACGACACTGCTGGATCGGAAACTGCCCTCAGACATGGAAACTCCCTCCGTGGGCGCCCCGGCCCCAACTGGACTTCACTCCCGAGCCAAGGTTGGGGGCTGGCTAAAGCGGGAAGGAGATACTGCCCCCAATAACGGCCTCAACCGCCTCCTCCCAAGGCCCCGCTTTGGCCCACCAAACTCGAGACTCTAAGAATCGCACACTCACTGGAAAGTAGGACCGGGTCCCGGGCCCGGCCCGGCCCCCGGAATTCGGCGGGTCTCCCAGGGTTTGGGAGGAGGAGGCGGCTGGGAGGCCATCTCTCCGCCTCCGCTCAGCTCCCGCTCAGAGCCTTGACTGTCCAGGCCCGGGGTAGACCAGCACCTCGCGTGTCAGGCACAATCAGCAGAACACCGAACCTTCCACCCGAACCCTGCCAGTCAGGACAGAGATTGCATTGCGGTGCTTGGCCTGCTGGGACCAGCGGTCGGGAAGATACCACTGATTCATGGGAGGGAACACTCTCTTCTTAGACGCCCTAGAGTTTCTGTTCTAACACTGGGGGCTTATCGATATTTCTGGCAGCTGCTACAATGTCCTAGACGTCGACTCCCACGGAGGCTTCTATGGAAGTAAACCACTCGGGCGGAGAGAAATGCCCCACTTTTGCACTTGTAAGGGAGATAGAGTATGAGGCCGCGAGTCAGTCGGTGTTACAGTTTTCCTTGTAAACACGCAGGAGCAAGTTCACTCATTCCTCGCGAGAGGGGCCTGGCACTTTCGTTCTAAAGCTCTCGTTTCCTCGGGGAAAAGAATTGCTAGACGCAATAGGTGCGTTATCTTTAGTCTTCCCCGTTCCCTATGAGAGCCAGAAAGGGTTAAATCTTAGGCTTCCTCTTCTTGGGACCAGGTAAGCCGGTGAGGTGTGAGGTGAGGGGTAGCGGACTGGGTGTGCTGGACTTGATCCTGAAAGGAGTTTTTTCTTTTCTGCTGAAGCGGTTTTGTTGGCCAGGAGGGGGAGAGTGGGAAGTTTCTTGGACCTGAGCAGAGGGTAAGGACTTGCTTGGCCAAAACAGACTCGAGATTAGACTTTAGGATGAACTTTCAAAGAGCTCAGGATAGATTCTATAGCTCAATATATCGGTAGCCCACTGAAGTTCTGTCTCCTTCCTGGAAATCCATAATGCCACCCCAATGCCACGAGATAAATGACACCCGTGGGTATAGAAATGATTTTTAAAAGATTTCACGGTGTGAGACTCAGTTTAGTCGTTTTGATTTTTTTTTCCTTTCATGCCCTCTTATTTCCCTCCTTCCCAATCAGTGGTTTTTGTAATTACCCTAGAGTTGAAAAGAAAGCCCTTCCTCCATTAAATGAGACTAGATTTAGTTAGCACAGCCTATTTAGCTCAGTTGGTAGAGCGCTGCACTGCAGTCTCTGAAGTCCCGAGTTCAATTCCCAGCACCGCAAAAATGGGAGAAGGGCCTGGCAATCCACTCCCAAGGCAATCCCGAAACAGCCATTGAAAACCCTATGAGGGTCGCTATGAGTCGGATACCGACTCGACAGCACCTAACAACAACAACAACCACAACGATTTAGTTATGGTTGGCATGTGGAGAGGGTATTCCTCGGAGACATTCTGACACGTGGGAGACGCTTCTGTTGCAACTTTTCCAGAGTTCTTTCTGTAAAACAAACACTTAAACAAAAAAAGCAAAAATTTTAACAACGACAACCAACACTGGAAAACTTACAATGTGAGTTGTATTTCAAAGTACTTGCTTTCACAGATAAATCTAATTTTAGACTTCTCAAATTACTTAGGACAGAGGGTTTTGTAATTTTCAACAGGTTTGAGAACTTCTCAGAGCCAGATTGTATTATGTCGTTTACTGACTTTGTGTGATACCTTTATTCTAGTATTTTATACTTAGTACTTGCTGTTAAGTGCCCTCAAACCAGTGTCCGACTCATAGCTACCCTGTGTACAACAGATGAAACAGTATTGTCAGTGCTTCTCTGCTATTCATGACTGTTTTTTGGGGAGTGGGCTGCCAGGTCCTTCTCCCAAGCCTACAGCACCTGGAGTTCCAGGTGGTCTCCCATCCAAGTACTAACCAGGCCCAACCCTGCTTAGCTTGAGAGATCTGATGCCACAGTGGTATGGCTGCAGGCATACTTAATACTTAGTACTGTAGTATTTTAATTTATTGTCCTATTGGAGAAATAACATTCATTCAGCCAAAGGAAAGAGCATAAATTAGCTATTTAAGTCTCTAGGAAAAGCTTCACTACAAAGTGTCCTTTTTAAGCACTTTTTTTTTTATTGTAGAAGAGTGTATTTTTTTCTCCTTTTGAGTTAAAGATTAATTCTTAATTAAATTAATTTCTTAATTTTAACTCATATAAAGGAGGAGAAAAAATAAAATAAGTGAGACCAAAACAGTTTCTCTGTTAGGGGAGTGCAGGAGATGCACTTTCAATGGTTGTTTTCAGCCCTTCACAGAATATCAATGTCAGCATCAAACTAACACAGTAAGTGGGGTGGGGGAAGGAAATTCAGATAATGTAAATGATGACTTGATCACAGAGAGTTTCATTATTTGGAGACTGTCCCCATAGCTGGAAAATACCCTGGAGCGGGTATTTGCTTAGGCAACCCTAAGTAAGTGTTTCTCAATCTTGGTGTCTGAAAGTTCTCAGTGTTGGATCCAGACAAACCTGATTTTCTTCTCTCTCTCTCTACCTGCTAACTCGAATTTTCACCTGTATTAGAACCCAGCAAGAAGCCATCTCTTTTTGTAGTCATGGCTGCTGAACTAATTTTTATGGTGAAGTCCCATAGAACTATATATTGATCTTCCTCATTATTTTGTGTTAAGGATCTGTTTCTCTTGGTTAGTGGCCACAAATATTTAGAAGCTTGCAAGTAAATAGTTTTAAAGGGCTGGAAAGCACAGAGTAAATATAAGAATCACATCTTCATAATAAACTGTTGGTAAGAACTTCATTCTCCTATAAATTTTAATTAAACAAGTTCATTTGAATTATGAAATTGCACAAATTGAAAAATGCTGCTATCTTCTATCTCTATGACCACAGTTATACCATTTCACAACTTTTCCATGCAACCACTGCTTTATAAAATATCACTAGCTCATCATTTTAAAATAATGTGGACTGATTCACTAATCAGATCTAGTTTTGCCAAGGATTGAATGATTAAGTAATTTGAATATTTAGTACTCTTTCTTCCTGGCAGTAGATTTTTATTGGATTCTCCTATTCTGTATATACTATTTTTTCTATATGAATTTATTCAAATTGCAAAAATTGGCAACACTTTAGGAAAGTAATTTCACTTATTTTGCACTTAATTTGGTTTTGTTGGAGTTTTTACTTCTGGATGAAAGGAACAAATTTTTCTCATTTTGCTAACAAGTAGTTGAAATTTAGTTATCAAATAAAGTTGATTTTTGGAACTAATGGTCGATTTGTTTTAAAGATTTGACTGCTAAACTATCATTAAAAGCTAGTCAAGTATTATATAATGTAGAATGACCTGAATTTTTTCTATCAAATTCTTTCATTATTTCTAATTGAAAAAGTTTAATAAATTAGATACTCTGTTGTCAAACGATACTGAATGGTATAAAATTAAAGTAAGACTTCACGCATTTTCGTTACTCTTCTCAGAAGCAGCCATTCTTTTTTTTTTTTTTTAATTTCTTTTGATTGACTTGGTTATATTGATGTATTTTATCATAATCCAGAATGCTAAACTAAATTCCTTGACATTTAGAAGCCTTTACTTGATCTGCTTTTTTTTTTTCTTTTGAGACAGGCTGTTGCCCAGGTTGCCCTGGACTGGATATGCTCAAGTGATCATTCTGCCTCAGGCTCCCAGGTAGCTGGGACTATAGCCCATGCCACTGCACTTGCTGCTTAATCCATCTTATAAACTTCCTGCATGTTCATACTTTAAAATATTCATCTAATGAAAAAGGCAGTATTGGAGAGTATAAAATAGTATTTTTCAAATAAAAGCTAATTTTTATCCCAAGGGTGATGACATATTTGTCTATGACAGTGAAACATTGGAGCTGATTATTCATTTTTCTTCTTTCTTTCTAGTTATAATTATTCAGTATGTTTCCACTGACTGAGGACAACAAGCATGTGGCCCGGCTTTTGCTTAGTTCTGGTACCTGCCCAAGATGTATCTTCAGATTCTGTGGTGTGGATTTTCATGCACCTTACAAACTTCCATATAAGGTATTTTCATTTTTTTAAGAAATATTTTCTGTTTTAAAATGAATATCTGTACCTTTGAGGGCAAGTAACCATAACTATTCACTAAATTAATGAAAACTTGTAATTACTGCTAATAGAAGTTTTGGAATTGCCATTACCTTAAAAAATAGTCTCAGAAATATAAGTTGCTTATATGATTACATCTATATTTAACATGTAGTGTAGAGGGATCTTTGTGGAGGAATTTCCTGGTACATTTTAATGCTTGTATAGACCTTTTTCCTAAAGGGTATCTAAACAGAATATCACAAAATATTGCTTCTCACCAGATATTAATAGATGCAACAGGAGGGGATCACAGTGTTGATCTATTAAGTGAATGCATTGTGAGTTTGGTTGCTTTTTTTTTCTTGTTCTATATTATCAGTATATGTTTTTTATTTTTATGGTGCTGGAGATTGAATCCAGGGCCTCACACGTGCTAGGCAAGTACTCTACCACTGATCCACATTCCCTGCCCTACCATTTGTATTTATAAATGTGTACAGTCATGTGTCAGAAGGGGATATGTTCTAAGAGACATGGCCTGAGGTGATTTTGTGGTTATGTGAACATCATAGAGTATACTTAAACTAAGAGGGCCACAATGTTACTAGACATTGTAATCTTAAGGGGACACCCTATATGTAGTCCATTGTTGACAGAAAAATGCGGTACATCACTATATTTAGAACCCTCTAGAAGTAAATGCTTATCATTTTTATTACTGCTATTAGTAACAACAAAGGAATGTACAAAAATCTTGGACATTCATGGTAACATACGAGAGCTTTTTCACTTGATAGGATACATTTATTTAAAATATGTAACATTTGTGAAATGTGTTTGATTCTAATAGTGATACTTTCAAAGGCAGATAGTAATTATATATGTATAAATATATAGAAACATTCATATACACACATACTCAGTTTGTTATTTTAAAAATTGCCCAGGAGTCAGCAGTAGCTATTATTTTTCCTATATAATTAGTTGCTTCTATTATTTTGGAAATAATACCCAATATTCACTTAGCATTACTATTTGTCAAGCTTTCATATAATCCTCATAATAACCTTTTAGGTAAGTACATACTGTGATTGTCTCTATTTTCAGATGAAGAAACTGAGACACAGAGAGGTTAAGCAAGCTGCCCAAAGTAACAAAGCCGTTAAGTGAGCAAGCTAGGATTTGAACAGTCTGTCTGAATCCAAAGTGTAGGATTTGGAGCTATAAGACATGGATTTGAATCCCAGTTCCACCACTTTCTAGCTTCAGTTTTCTCCTCTGTAAATGGGAATGATAACATCCACCTCACAGGATTTTAAGGGACAATAGCTAATAAAGTATATGAAAACACTTTGAAAAGTGTAAATGGTACATATGCAATGATAGTTAATGTATATATGTATGTTCACTTGTACACAATGTGGCTATAAAGTAATACTTTTGCATAACTTTCCCTACACTTTTTTCCAGATACATTATTATTCTATACATATGTTTTAAATTTCAAAATATTTATTATTTAAATAGACTGTTACCAACTTTTATTTAAAACATTTTATATAAATAAATATATAAAAACATTTGAAGACTATTTTTTGAAATATTCTTAAATTTTGATCTGTTCCATTTATAACTATACACACACACACACACACACACACACATATGTACTATGTTATAATGACATTACAGATATTAAGTAGTAAGGAACATATTTTTGTGGGGTCATATTATAGTATATACAGGTATATGAGTATTTCTCTGTTAAAACTGGGGAGCCAATAATATCTTAATAAAGTGAATTAAATTTGTTTGAAAGTTTTTTTTCTCCTTTGAGTCAGTGTAATCTGAATGAGGTGTTTTTGTTTTGTTTTTTTCCACTACTGGGAGGCTGAATCCAGGGCCTTACACGTACTTTGCAAGCATTCTACCACTGAGGTGCACGCTCAACCCCTTTTTTATCTTGAGGCAAGGTCTTGCTAAATTACTAGGCTGCCTCTGGCCTTGAATTTATAATCCTCTTGCCTCCACATCCTGAGTCACTGGGATTACAGGCCTGTGCCACCAGACTCCACTCTGAATGAGTTTTAAAAGTATATTGATCCAATAACTGCATAATAAAACCTGTCTAATTTATAAGAAGCATAGGAAAGCTCCTCTGAGTATTTAAATGAGTAGACTGTCAGAGCTATGAGAATGTTTTCAAAGGAGTACCAGTTTTTACATTCTAATACTAAAGATAACAGAAATTAGGCAAACAAGATTATAATAGAGGGCCTCTTCCAATTAAGGCATATATAAATCTCAGCACTGCCAGCATCTGTGTACTTTGTTTAGTAAATTATCTCAAAATTATTTTCACTTACAGACTTCTAAGTGATCAAGTTTCATATTAAACATTGTACTTGCTGGGTTTTAGTGATTGTGAGGTTGTTAAATAACAAGGATGGAAACTGCGTTTGTATTTTTTTCTTTTTTTCCTTTTTTCTTTTCTTTTCTTTCTTTCTTTCTTTTTCGATGGTGGGGTTGGAGTTGGAGCACAGGGTGTCATGCATGCTGAGCAGGTGCTCTACCATTGAGTTATATCCCTAGTCAAGTTTTTATTTTTATGTATTAAGGATTAGAAGTTTGTTTTACTGAAATTAGCAAGTGAATGATCCTAATAATAGAACCACAAAACAAATTAATAAATTTGTCTATGGAACCTAGCTGCCTAAGATTTAGGATTTTAGCTTCACTGATGCAAAACTCTTTTGGGAAAATATTGCCACATATAAATAGGAGTTAGATTAATCTCTTAAATTCCCTAGTATGCCAATGCTGGATAATTAAATAAATTGATTACTCCAGAATTGCTATAAATCAACATTGTACAAGTCTGTGATGTAATTTTCACTTGTGCTTTATGCTTCATCTTATCTAGAAATGTTTAAAGATATTGTAAAAGGGTTATTACTTTTTTGTTTATTAACTTTTCAGGAGTTGCTCAATGATCTACAGAAATTTCTGGAAACTGAAAAAGATGAGTTAATTTTGGAAGTTCCAAACCCACCTTCTAAGAAAATTCGGCTACAAGAACAAGAAGAGAGGATTGATAATCTGAGTCAAAATGGAGATGATAGAATCTCTGTTATTGAAGACGGAAGCATTGTTTCAAATAATTCAAATCTGAGTGTATGCAATGTTTGCCTAGGAATTCTTCAAGAATTCTGTGAAAAAGAGTTCATTAAAAAGGTAAGTAATCTGTTTCTTTTTGTAGGTGTAATTGTGCAGAGATTTTCAGTCTTAAGGGTTAGAATTCTTACATGGAAAATAGTGCCATTTATTTTAACTTATTTCACACCAGTGGATTATTAAAATGCTCTCATATTTTTTTTTAAAACAAAAGCCTGCTATTCTGAAATTCCTTTGGATCAATATATCTGGAAATTAATGAAATATATACACCTATGTTTCAGTCATAGTGCTATTCAATTGAAAAATATGGCAGTTTGTTTTACTTTTGCTGTTTAACATAACTAAAGAGTTGGAGAAAGGTTCTTAGTCATACCTATTATTACCTAGAAAAGACAAGAGGTATAGCCTTGTAAAAGGTAGATGATTGAATGTGGGATTGCTTTTTGTTTTCTGCTGTCAAGAGTGTTATATTTGGCTTTATTTTATTTGGAAACATTTAAAAATTATGAGGTGATCTAATAAAAAACTATTTTGATGCCCAATAGATTGTTCTGTAGGTATCAATCATTGCTGTTTTATAACCTTATAGTATTAGTCTTCAGAGTCATAGTTAGCAAATATTTAATCTCAGTATGTTTGTGAATGTTCCTCACTCAAATGTGAAAAGATCCTTTTTTTTTAATTGTTGTTTTGTTTCTGGCAGTACTGGTGATTGAATCCAGGGACTGGCACATGCTAGTCAACACTTTGCCTCTGAGCTACATCCATAGTCCCTAAATGTGAAAGTTTGGAATTTTACAGTGTTATCTCATGGTCAGAAATTCATGTTATGAAGATTAAATTAATATTTTTAGCAATTTTTGGGAATTTACATAATTTTAACACTCTTTTAGGTCTGCCAAAAGGTTGAATCCTCTGAGTTTGAATTCACCAACTTGGTATTATCAGTCTCCTTTCCACCACAGCTGTCTGTGAGAGAGGTAAGGTCATTTTCACTCTTAAAAGTTTATGTGTAGCTGGGAATGGTGGAGCATGCCTATAATCCCAGCACCAGGGAGGTTAAGGCAAGAGGATCATAAGTTTGAGGCCAGCCTGGGATACATATAGAGTTCTAGGCCAGTCTGGGCTAAATAGTGAGACCCTGTCTCATAAAGGAAAAAGAAAAGTGTATTTTCTAAATGTGGTTATTTATCTTACCACCAAACCTTTACTCTCAGTCTGTTTTTGTTTTGTTTTGTTTTGTTTTGTTTTGTTTTAGACACGGTCTCACTACGCAGCCCAGGCTTGCCTTTGAGATCTTCCTATCTCAGCCTCTCAAGTGCTGAGATTACAGGTGTGTACTGTCACATCACTCAGCTTCAGTTTATATTTTTAAATTAACATTTTTGTTGCCCATTTTATCATTTTAGCAATTTAATATCTACTGAATACTTATATTCTGTTAGAAATATAAGATGATGTTTTGAAAAATAATTATTCTGCTTAAACTCTACTTACTTTTTGTCACTGATTCTAACCAGTATACTATTTCAGCAGAACTATGTAACTATTCCATTTATTGGAGAATTGATAGAGTTCCATAGTTTAGTTTGTTAAGTGTTTTATTCTCATTTCTATTATTGTGTAATATTATTATCCATTCATTTGAGAATAATTATTTAAGAAGTAAGCCAGGCACCATGGTGCATGCCTGTAAACCTAGCAATTCAGGAGGCTAAGCCAAGACAATCACAACTTCAGGCTAGAGGTAGCCTGTGAAAATTAGTGAGACCTTGACTCAAAATAAAGTAAAATTGTGAGAATACTGCTCAGTGATAGAGCAATTGCCCAGCATGCATGAAGCCTTGGGCTCAACCCCCCAGTACTACAAAAAAAAAAAAAAGAAGTGTATGATTTTTATTCAAGATACTCTCTTTACATCACAGATTTCTTCAGAAAATTATGTTTATGGTTTACCTTGTGATTTCCTTTTATTATTATATTATTATATTTTGTTGCTTTCTTTTATTGCTATTGTTTATTACTTTGGAGTTTGAGGTATGCTGTGCAAACTAGACTGAAAATAAATTACTCTTCAAACTACTTATTTTTAAATATATTTTTAATATATTTTTAAACCAGTCATACATGTCTTCAGAATACTCTTGCATTTTGAATATAAATTCTAAGCTAGATATGGTGGCTCACACCTGTAATCCCACCACTTGGGAGGCTGAGGCAAGCAGATCTAGAATTTGAGGCCAGCTTGAGCTATATAGTGAGACCATGTCTCAAAATACAAAAAAGGAAAAAAAAAAAGAAGAAATTCTGTTTACAGAGGAACCAAGGAAAAGAGTTTTTTAGAATCAAATTATAAAATTTGTATGAACCATCCATATTCTTCACCCTGTCAATCCATTTCTGGTTATTAGCCACAGCTTTTATTTATCATAATTATAAAAGCATTGATTTTAAAGTTTAGGAAGAGCCAGGCATGGTGAAGAATACCTATAGTCCTACCACTTGGGAAGCTGAGACAGGAGGATTGTGAATTGGAGGCCAACATGGTTTATATAGTGAGACCCTGTCTCAAAAACCAAAACAAAATGAAACAAAAAAAGTTTGGGCAAATATGGAGGGAAGGAAGAAGTATGTATCCTGAGTGTATTTTTTTAGGAACTAGCTGATGTGGTCAGGATAGCTTTAAACTGAATACTGCTAATGAGGAGAAAAACAGGCAGATTAACTGATGAAACACTGTTAGAAAGATAGATAATGGTAGGCAGAGTAAATAGGAGCAGTATCTAGAGATCAGGAAAGACAACATGAAAAGTAGCTGGGCATAATGCTTAGAGTCTCCAAAGTCTATAATGGCATACACAATTTGAATGGTAAAATCAAGTTGGGATTATAAGGGAAAGGAATAAATATTTCCTGACTGTCATAGTGACTTTCTGGGTTTGGATTTGCTATTTAAATATAGCAGTAGAAAGAAAAGCCTTTCCCCCCCCCTTTTTTTTATAAAGCTTAGATGTGTTAAAAGGAAAGATATAATAGTGTGATATGGCAATAAATTTTATACCTACGTTGAGATCTGAGATCATGAAAGTGGAAGGATGCTAAATACCATAAAAAGGAAACTTGAAAGAGAAACAAGGATCCATAGAGAAGTAGTGGAAGTGTGCTGTTTTCTCATTGGATCAGGGTGGGGGGGGTGATGAGTTAGTTATACACATAAGACAATTGCAAAGATTGATGGATACAGTAGTATGAGGGACTTCCAGGCTCTAGGAATCTGATGGAAAACACATTTAACTAAAAGCAGTTTTTTCTGGTAGCTATTGAATTGGTACAGTTCTTTGCCTAGGGTAGTGGTTCTCAGACTTTTAAACATGTATAAGACTCATTTGGAGAGTTAGTCAAGCAGTATCCCCAGAGATTCAGATACAATAGTTCAGGTGTACCCAGGAATTTGCATTTCTAACAAGCTGCTAGTGCTGCTGTTACCAGGACCACACTTTGAGAATCACTATCCTAAATGAGAAATTAATAACCTTTTAAAATCTGTGTTCCCAAAGGGAGGAATAGGCGGAATTAGAGCATATTGTAGACTTTTGATAGGTGAATTTCAAATAGTCCAAAGAAAAAGCAGCCTAAGAAAAATGGCATAGGAATCTCAGCTAAAAGATAAATCACAAGGATTAAGAAGTTCAGAGAAAGCGTGATTTAGACTTTAAATAAAGTTATGCCAACCAATAAAAGAAAGTTTAGGGGAAAATATATATCCCAATAAAGAAGAAATGGGAGGGCTGAAGGTATAGCTCAGTGGTAGAGTGCTTGCCTAACATGTATGAGGCCCTGGGTTTTGAGCCCCAGCACCAACATCATGAAAAAAATAAAATAAAAATGGGGCACACAACTATAATTGCAGCACTTGGGAGGCTAAGGCAGGAAGATCTCGAGTTTGAGACTAGCCTAGGTTACATAGTGAGGCTATCTCAAAAAGAAACAAACAACAATAACAAAAACAAGAAATGGGGGATCTCTTTCTTTCCCTCTCTATGTATTTACATAAGTATGTATTTATTTGATGCTTTCAGAAAATTTCAAAAGTAGTATGACTAGCCTGATGAACCCTGTGTAACTGTTGCCCAAATTCAGCACTTAAATTTCTTGCAAACTTGAGATCAATTAAAAAAAAAAAACATGAAAAATGAAATCAGATTAATGCAAATATAAGAAGGAGATTTACATATGTTAGAATAGCAATTGCAAAACTAAAGCCACTAATGAATAAAAGCTTGCAAGAATTGCTAAGGAAGATTTGGGGTGCTTAAAGTTATGTTTAGAGCAAGAAAAAAGGTGAAAAACGAGATGGATCTGCTATGTGGAACTGATAGTGTACTGCTGGTGAATGCTATAGAGAAAGCAGAACTCTGAAAATCCTATTTTGCTTCTGTCCATTCTGTCAAAGAAAATGTGATTTTTATACTAAAAAGAGTAGAATGATCATTGGTAGGGCAGAATGAAAGCTCCCCATGGTGAAGCTTTCCAAATGGGTTCAAGTGTTTGGACCTGGATGAATTATATTCCAGGATAGATTCAGAAAGACCTTGGGATCTTTGAGGGTTTTTAAAAGATACTAGATTTTCCAAATGACTGGAGATAAAGACAGTTCTACTTTTCCAAAGGTAAACAAAATGTTTCTCTTAACTAACAAATGGTGAGCTTGACCCTAAAACCCTGGGAAGATTCTTGATCAGGAACTACGTCCCGTCCCGCGGGACTTGGTTATTCGCGGGGGCGAGGAGGACCAGAACCTGAAATGAGATGGGCGAGAGAGAGAAACGGACTCAAGCAAATGTTCACTTGTCAAGAGTCACTTTATTGAGTCAGAGCAGGCTTTTTAAAATCGGTTTTGGGTAGGGGCGGGGTAGAGAGGGGATGAGGGTGGGAAAATACCGGCTCAGGGAGGGAGTGGGAGCGGAGAGCTACAAATTCTTCCTTGCATGGGGTTCAAAACATTTGGAGGTTGTTCTGGCAGGTGTGTCCGAGGGTCATGGTACAGTGATTGCATCTTTGTCATTGCCAAGCAGGAGGTGGGTTGCGTAAATGCAGCAGGGCGTGAATGAGGAAGGGTCGGGAGTTTCTCAG
>VMDO01021412.1:0-35495 GCA_007922755.1 Pedetes capensis | reverse complement strand
TTAGTACCTGGATGGGAGACCGCCTGGGAACACCAGAAGCTGTAGGCTTGGGAGAAGGACCTGGCAACCCCCTCCCAAAAATCAATCTGCCATTGAAAACCCTATGAACAGCAGAGAAGCACTGACAATAGTGTTTCCCCTGTTGTACAGAGGGTCGCTATGAGTTGGATACTGACTCGACAGCACCTAACAACAACAACAAGTATATAGTAATAGTCCCAGAAGTCCTATATTATTTGGTGATGCCAATGAAACTGTTACCTGGAAGAAGAGGAGGGGTGTGAAGTAGAGAAAGAGGATTTCTGTTCACTTGGCCTCCTTGCTCATATGTTGTTGTTAAGTGCTTTCTATTCACATCAACTCATAGTGACCCTATGTAGAGCAGAATGAAACAATCTCCAACACTGTGCTATGCCTGGAACTATGTCACTGCTTCTCTGCTACTCATAGGGTTTTCAATGGTTGTTTCAGGATTGCTTTGGGAGTGGATTGCCGAGTCCTTCTCCCATTTTTGCACTGCTGGGGATTGAACCTAGGGCCTCAGAGAGTGCACAGCAGCATTCTACCAACTGAGCTAAATTCCAGTCCCCTCACTCATATACCAAAATATTAAGATAGTGCCTATTTGGCCCCTATTTTATTTACTAACTTTTTGGAGGAATCTTGAATGCCTCTCTAATTTAATGTCCTTAGGGCAGTATAATAGAGTCACAGGAAGGAGTTAATTTAAACTTTTATTGAAAGGTAAATGTAGAAAGGTTTCAACATAGTTTAGATTTAGTAGTTAAGTACATGCCAGAGTTAAGTCAATAGATCTGCTGGATGGTGAGGAGTTAACCAAGCTGAGGCAAGTTGCCATCTCAAGACAATGTAAATTACTCTCTGAAGTCCAAGGCCCCTGAAAAGCAATTCATTGAATGACAATAGGAACTGCATGGACACTTCCTCTGTAACATGGGGCTAGGACACTACCCTCCTTTATTAGTGGGGCTCCATGCAGTGAATCTACTTACTAGTTGGCAGAACTGGAGAACTTCCTGTCCATATAGCACAGGGGAGGGCAGAATTAATTAGACACAGTTGGCAGTAGGATCTCCCTTCAAGAATGATTATAGTTTCTATGTCTTGCCTTCCCATTCCTAATGACAGCTTTTTCAGCACAGCAAACTCTCTTGTGTACTTCTGGAAGATATATTCATAAGCTCCCGCCTCCTTTTTAGGCACCGTGTCTTGAGGGGAGAAAACCCTACATAGAGTCAGTGTTGTGTATCTAATGTGTGTGTATGTTCTCACCAATATGGTATGTCTATATTGTGCATATGTATATGTTCATATAGCTCCATAATGCAAAATCAAGTATTTTTTTTTTTTTTTTTGCATGATATTCACAGGCAGAAACCAGGGCCTCACAATACTTTGTGAGTCACTCTACCAGTGAGCCTCACTCTCACCACCTTTGTTTTATCTTGAGACAGGACCTCACTAAGTTACACAAGCTGCCTCGGGCCTCAAACCTGCGATTCTCCTGCCTCTGCCTCCCGAATCGCTGAGATTACAGGCATATGCCATTGCATCTGGCTAAATTTTCTTATACTTTACGTTTTTGTATTTTATATTCTTCTGGTTAGTGATTGAGCTAATGGCTATAAAATGCTAGGGCTCTAATCAACTCACTTTGTTTACAGTAGCAATTTGTCTGAAGCCTTTGGAATGATATAATATATTGCTTCTTTATATTAGTTATGTCTTAAAGCAACATCAGCCTGACTCAAACAAAAATTAACAGTTGTTCTTTCCCACAACACACTCTTACAAAGGCTTTAATTGAGCCATAATATTTGTAGTGAAAAGTAATCAACATGTTTGACTAAGCACAATAAAATAGAAACTCACCTTAGTGCCATGGCTTGAGTTAAAACACAGCCAAAAACCAAGGCCTCCTAGGTTTGTCATTTGGGAAAGTTGTAGGGTTAAGGCCCACAAAACTAGTACTTAAAAATGACTTATTAAACAAGTACTGGAGGCAATGTAGCAGGCCTGGAGACATACCAGTGAGCAAGAAAGCAGCTTTCATTAAGTTTACAGTTGAAAAGTCCTTTTCAGTGATTGTTGTTGTTGTTAGGTGCCGTTGAGTCGGTATCCGACTCATAGCGACCCTCCTAGGGTTTTCAATAGCTGACTGTTTCGAGATTGCCTTGGGAGTGGATTGCCAGGCCCTTCTCCCATTTTTGCGGTGCTGGGAATCAAACTCGGAACCTCAGAGGCTGCAGCACAGCGCTCTATCAACTGAGCTAAATCCCAGCCCTTTCAGTGATAGGACATCTTATTTCTTCAGAATAGCAAGTGATTTCTTAAACTTTACACTTACTAGGATATGGGTCAAGTAGTAGCTGGAGTTATCTGTGAAGCTTTGGTGAGGTCTTTGGAGCCCCAACACAAAGCATTAGGTTTAGGAACTCCTTCTATCCACCAGATCACCATCCTACCCAGGAACATAGCTCTGGCTTTTTTATGGTGCTGGAGATGGAACCCAGGGCCTTGTGCATGGTAGGCAAGCATCTACCACTGAGCTACATCCCTAGCCTATAGCCAGAGACAGTACCCATCCAAGAAAGTCTTTGGAATCCTGTGTTAGCTTATGGTGCCATTTAGCTCTTATCTAGGAACTGGAAGGATATCAAGGGAATGTGTGTGTAAGGTGCCCATGGAGAACCTTTTAATACTGGCCTCTGTTTAAGGGCTGGGATTTAGCTCAGTTGGTAGAGCACCGCTCTGCAGTCTCTGAGGTCCTGAGTTCAATTCCCAACACCACAAAAATGGGAGAAAGACATGGCAACCCATTCCCAAGGTAATGCCAAAACAATCTGCCATTGAAAACCCTATGAGGGTCGCTATGGACATGACTCAACAGCACCTAAAAACTTTAAGGCTGAAGGCTCAGCAGGCATTGTTTAATCTATCCTCTCACTCTATCACTGATAAAGTTATTATGTTACCCTATGCCTATTAAATGAGTTATAAAAAAAATACCTAGGAAAAAGAAGGGGCTTGCACTGTGACCTGTAGGTCAAAGTGAATTCAAGGTGAGGGGGTGAAAAAGAAAATACACTGGTCATTGCTAAAAAAAATCTTGATTCTATTAACTTACAATTCCTTTTCATGTAAATCTTTTGTCAAGGAATTGGATACAAAAGAAAAAAAACCAAAGTGCTTCAGTCCACCTATAGGGTCACCCAATAAAGGGAAACCAACTTCAGCTGCAGAGAGGGAAGTAGAGACTCAATTGAATAGTAAATGCATAATTTTAACATTAAAACGAGTAAAATGCAGAGTGGAAGAGGGTACTCTTAATTATGCTGGAGTAACAGGGCTACACTGGGATCAGGCTCAGGAAATCACGAGGTAGGAGCCTCCTACTTTATAAAGACCAGAGAAAGATACACTTGTCTTCAAACTGTCATCTGTAAGAACTGCTATGTAACAGGCCCCAGCTACCTCAAACTGGTAAAAACACCTTTTAAAACTATAATTGGCCCAGAGTGGTGGTGCATGCCTCTAATCCTGGCACCTTGGGAGGTGAAGGCAGGAGGACTGCAGGTTTGAGGCCAGAGGCAGCCTGCATAACTAAGCAAGACCCTGACTCAATATAAAACATTAAAAATGGGGTAGGGATGCAACCCAGTGGTAGAGCACTTACAAACTGCGTGAGGCCCTGGGTTTAACCTCCAAGTACTGCCAAAAAATAAAAATCACAGTGGCCTATAATATTAGCAATATTAATACTCTTCATATTATTCCATGTTAGAACTCATATGTTAACATGGATAGCTGGTTTTTGCTACAGGAATGCTCTAAAGTAGGAATAGGCCCGACCAAGTGGGGGAACATCCAGGGACTAAGAGCGAGGACAGAAGTGTCAACATGGAGCTTTTGGAGCCAGGCTCGGTGGCACACACCTGTGGTGCCTGCTACTTGAGACTCTGAGGCAGGAGGATCACCTGAGCCCAGGAGTTTGAGACCAACCTGGATATCTGATCTCAAAAGACAACAAAAACCATGGAGCTTTTGGAAGAATCACTAGCACCCACTAGCCTAAGGCAAGGCAAGGAAATATTCAAGGGCAAGGCTAGACACAGGGCCCAGCCAGGCTTGGAAGGCTTCAACTAGTGTAGCAACACAGTCAATGTTTGCTATTTAGATGAATCACCAGCAGCTGGGCAGAGAAAAAACTCATGAAGGACAGGGATAGTAAAACCAGTTAATCACAAATTAACTACTTTGAGCTGTTATAAAATTAAGCTAGGGCTAGTGGAAACCATGTTATAGCACAGTAGATCAAAATTAAACTCTGGAATGCAGGAGGGGTGGAGGTTGCACCCTGCCCCCAAACTTGAGGGTTACAAATGCCAAGACTGTGTGAAGTAATAGTCCAGGTTAAAAAAAACAAAAAAACAATCCAAGGCACCCCAAATATCCAAAATTACAGGCACAGAAAAGCTAGCTAGTCAGCAATATTGCTCAATTTTTAAAAACTCAAAAAAAGCAGATAAAGCAGAACTTATTTTTGCCTCTGAACAAAGCAGAACAAAATAGTTCCCCCCTTTCTGGTAAGCAATAAAAGAATTGGCACACAGGTTTTTTTTTTTTTTTCTTCTTCTCTTTTCTCCAAAGAGACCTTATAAATGTTAGGTTGATTTATCAGCACTGCTCTGGGCAGTTACACAGTTTGTTTACAATGAGGAGTTATCTAACTTTGCACATACTGTACATGGCAATTAGAAGTGGTCATGGCAAGAGAAAACCACAGCTGGCCTGCTGCAGCCAGCACAAGAGCAATCAGAAGGCAGGGGGGCAGGAAAACATAGGGATAAACAACTCCTCAGGAATCTTAAAAGGAATACTGGGGATGGGAAAAAGGACAGTAGGATACAAAAATTACAAGTGTTTTAACTCCAGTCCTGTGCCCAACTCCTGAGAGCTTAGTAGGAGACACTTGAAGCAAACAGGCGATTCTGTAAAATTAGACTTAGAACCCTACAAATTTGATTAAAATCTAAACTTGTTTTGCTTAAAAAATATATATATCAAAAGGCCCGCTTTAGTGACATGCTAGTCTCACCAAAAATTAACCCAATACCCCTGTCAGTAACAATGTTCAAGTTGACCAGCCAACTCTTACTTCCAAAACCATGTGTGGATAAGCCCATGTGTGTCTTTTAAACCTAGCCATGGGGCTCAGGTAACTGATAGTGATGTGCATCCCTCCCTTAGATGTCCACCTCCTGCAGAAGGGCGGGTAGGGAAACCCTTTAGTGGTAATGTGGGACTAAGCCCCAAATAACCAACTTTTCCAGTAAAACACCCCCCCACCCCTACTTAAAAGCTTTTTATTCCTAAACCTAACTACCTCAAATTTGGCCCCCAGTGACCAGGATGATTTTTCTCTTTTAGAAAAACACACATATCCACACACCTATATATAATTTTGTTTTTAAATATAAAAATACTACTCTGCTTTGTGTTACAAATGGAGGACCAAGCAATAAGAACTTTTTCTTCTTTTAACGTAGCAACATCCATCAGTTCATACTCTGAGCCTTGTGTTCACAGGAGGGCAGGTGGCTCCCAGCAAGGGAAACACTGAGGCAAGAGAACAAGGGCATTTTTCCTCCCTGATCCCCATCCCTCCTCCTCTCCAACTTCCACTTGTAGCAGAAAGCTGGTCACATTGTAAAAAACAGCCTTCCACAAAGAGGTGTGAAATCCCAACCTAACCAAAGTCAGGACTTCCCTTTTAGCTACCCTGAAGAAAAAGTCCTCACTATCCTTCACAAGCACATCTGCTCTGTGCGGATAGCTTCGCCTACCTGATAAGGTGGAAGCAGTGGTTACATTTCCCCCCACCCCCGACTAATGCATTAGAAAGCTTCAGTGATAGAAACAAGGGGGGCTGGGTGTGAAGAGATTAAGAACTTGACCCCTCTATCCTGACCAAAGAAAGCAAGATTAACTGGGCATGAGGAATAAAAAAGAACTTGACATTCCACCCTTCAGAGTTACAATGGGGACAATTAGGACAACTAGGATGGGGGAAGAGTTGGAGTGAGTTGAAGAACTAGGAGGGGCTTGATGGCTGCAAGTCTAGTCCACTTAGTTTTTGTACTGGAAGGGCTCGTCACCAGTCTCGTTGAGAAGACATGTGCGGATGATGGCTTCTGTCACTGCATAGGGGTCACAATTGGCAGAAGGGCGACGGTCTTCAAAGTAACCCTTCTTCTCCTGGCCGACAGCGCGGGGAATGCGGATGCTGGCACCACGGTTGGCTACACCGGCAGAAAAGTCGTTGATGTTGGAGGTTTCATGGAATCCAGTTAGTCGCCGGGCATTGTCCAGGCCCCCCTTGGGATCATAGGCGCGAATGTGGTACTGGTGCCTCTTGCTTAGTTTCTCAATGGCCTCCTCAATGTACCTAGTGGAAACACAAGAGATGAGGGTCTGCCTTGTCACCAGGAAATCTGCCCTACAAGGGCAGGAGCAGGTAGGGATCCAAGAATGAAGTTCACCAAAACATGATCTGGGCACAAAAAATATTCCCGGAGGGGGGGTGACTTTGCATGGTTACCTGTGTCCAAGTGCTTAGAACAGTGCATGACATGCAGCAAAATCATTTGTTGAATGAATACACAAATCATTTCACTTTCTCTACCCATAAGCACTAAGTTTATCTACTTGCCTGTACTGTTACTGAGTTGTTATTGTTCTTGTTAAGTGCCATCAAATCGGTATCTGACTCATAGCGCCACTATGTACAACAGGGGAAACACTATTGTCAGTGCTTCTCTGCTATTCATAGGGTTTTCAATGGTAGATTGATTTTTGGGAGTGGGTTGCGGGGTCCTTCTCCCAGTTACTAAGTTAGTTCTTGTTAAAGACTTTCAAATGTTTGAATCCATTTGTCAGCTTTATCACCATCTTTAATTCTATTCTTAGGGTAGTATTTGGTACTTTAAGTGGAAACAAAATGAGAGGTTTAGAAAAACTTTGAAGCCGATGTGGACAAGCCAGAGAAGCCCAGCTTACTCATCCCCATGCCCCACAGAAAGACTTCAGAAGTCATCTTGCAAAGGAAACTTTGCTGAGAGATTGATATGCCCTTCCCAAGCTTTCTGCCACAGGAGAATAAAGAGGCCTCAGCAAAAGATACTTACTTCAGCCCATTCTCCTCCCGCATGGCCTTGGTGCTAAAGTTGGTGTGGCAACCTGCACCATTCCAGTTCCCAGGGATCGGCTTAGGATCAAAGGTTGCTATCACTCCAAAGTCTTCACATACACGATGCAAAATGAAACGGGCCATCCAGAGATGATCTCCCATCCGAATTCCTTCACAGGGTCCTATTTGGAATTCCCACTAGAAAGAATAAAGGTTGCTCTTTAAAGGCTAGCTGCTCACCCCAACTCAAGCTCCTAAATTTGCTCTCTTCTCACCTCTATCCCAACCCACTTATAAGTTTGGAATTAGCTGAGTAGTATATTGGCAACCCTTGCTAAACAAAGTCCCCATTTGCCAACCTATCCTGCTATCTTGAAGTCTTCCAAGGAGAAGATGAAAGACTAGAGCCGCTTACCTGGGCAGGCATGACCTCAGCATTTGTCCCTGTAATCTTGACTCCGGCGTACAAGCAGGCTCGGTAATGAGCCTCCACGATATCCCTGCCATAGGCTTTGTCTGCTCCCACACCACAGTAATACGGACCTGCAGAGGTTACCAGGACAAAAGGGATAGAGTCAGAGAATTCAGAAAATCCCAAAGTCAGAAATCAGAAGGCCCAGACGGGCATGGTGGTCGTCGCTTGTAATCCCAGTGACTTGGGAGACAGAGGCAAGAGGATCACAGGTTCAAGGCCTGAGGCAGCTTGTGTAACTTAGGGAGACACTGTCTTTCAAGATGAAAAAAAAAAGGAGCTGAAGGTGCAGCTCAGTGGTAGAGCACTTGCAAAGTATGAGCAAGGCCCTGGGTTCAGCCCAAGTACCGAAAAAAAATCAGGAGGCCCTTAGCACTTCCTCTCCTGAGTCACTATCTCTGCCTTCCCCTGCAGGTTAGGGATAGAGACCTCAGGGGGCTTCTCTTTGCCACAGCTTCAGTTCCCCCATCAACCCTTTCTCCTCGCTTTATAAATTTACATCCATGTCTGGATTTGGGTGATGTGAGGGGTGTGTCTACACTATCATTTTCAGCCAGTCTTAGCTTCTTCATTCAGTTGTTCCCACATCTGGAGAGGGGCTTTCCTGGACAGTGGGGAGAAACAGGTTCACCTTTCACCTAAGAGGACTCACCTTGAGGCCCAGGGAAGCCGTTAGAAGGCCAACCAAAGGGATGACCATCTGTCCCCATGAGAGTATATTCCTGCTCCATTCCAAACCAGGGATGCTGGTTGCTCACCATGTCCATTATCCGTTTACAGGTGTGCCTCAAATTGGTCTCTAGAAAGAGTGAACATGCCATTAGGGATGTGTAGGGGTAGATGCTGAATCTGGACGCTGATGGGAAAGCAGTCCTTATGGTCTACACAGATGAGGGTGTTTATTGGTCAAACTGACCTACGACAAACCTTTGTGTCCTATTACTATGTGAGGAAAATGGGAGAAGCTGCACATTTGGGTACACTCTGATGAAAGTCTTTAGTTATAATTAAACTTGGTTACAATTAAGTCACATGGCAATGGATTCAAAGCAGAGCCAAGTGTTCACCTTATCTGCATGCTGGCCACCTTCCAAGTACCCAATGCCAGGCACTAACACCCTCTATTTACAAGACAGCTGCTTCTAATCAAACTTATTCCCTAGTTTCTCAGGCACTTACAGCCGAATCTGTAATTTCTATTGAGAATAATTTGTCCATTAGGAGGCTTACATTCCAGGTGAGTTTAAGTGCTTAGCTATATAGCCATTGCTGGTGCAAAAGAAAAACAAAAATTGAGATGAACTCAAATGGAAACAATTTCCAAGCTAGGAAAGAACTTTAAGTAAGAGAAAAACCACCCAACTGAGTTTTCACAACAACCCTGAGGTGGGTATTAGATGCCTTCATTTTTCCAGATGAGAAAATGAAGCTCAGAGGTGTTCTATTATGTGACTTGCCCAGGTTACAGAGCAAGCAGCAGAGCTAGGAAATGCAAGGTTGTCTTTGCTTTGGGCTCTAACCCTCAACAACGCCTCTCAAAACACAGGCAATGAAGGTCCAAGAGCCACTAAGTCTCACAGGCAGCGTATCAAGACATATCACAGAAGCAAGACTTTTGCTGGGTTTAAGAAGCTGAAAAATGGGTAGACATATCATGGCACAAAAACCAGAACCCAAAGGCCCAGGTAAAGCAAACATACCAGTGAACTGAGATGTTCATATTTTAGTCACTGAACAGACAAACCAGACAAAATCCATCTGGAGTGAAACAGCAGCCAATATTTGTTCTAGAATTGTTCCAAAATGATTTACATGTATTAACTCATTTACTCTTCCAATGACTGAGATAGATTTTACTATTTTCTCCATTTTATTTTTGCAGTGCCTAGGATTAAACTCAGGGCCTTGCGCATGTTAGGCAAAGCGGTCCTCCCCAGTATTTTCTCCATTTTAATATCTGCAAAATGAGGCTGAGGATGGTGGTAGATGCCTATAATCCCAGTACCCGGGAGGCTAAGCAGGAAGATTGAGTTCAAGACCAGCCTGGGCTACAGAGAAAATTCTGTCCCAAGAAAAAAATAAGGTGTTTTTAGGTGCCTGTCAAGTCATGTCTAACTAAGAAGGACCCTCCTGGGTTTTCTATGGCTGATTATTTTGGAATTGTTTTGGAATTGTTTTGGGAGTGGGCTGCCCCAGCTTTCTCCCATTTTTGTGGTGCTGGGGATTATACCCAGGGCCTCAGAGACTGCAGAGAGGCACTCCATCAACTGAGCTAAAAATCTCCGCTCAAATAAATAAATAAATAAATAAACAATAATAAAATCAGCAAAATGAAAGTGTAGGGGTTAGGTAATTTGCTAAGTTCATGGGCAGTAAGTGGCAGATCCAGGATTCAAACTCAAACTGACTCCAGAATGCAGGTTCTTAAAATCTACAGGCAGACAACAGGGATATGACACTGAGGACTCCCATTACCAAACAGATATAAGAGCATTCAACATCACTTTATGCAACCAATGAATGGGACCGTAGAAAGTTGTGCCACACTACCATTTTTCAAGGACAAAGTTCAGGATGGAGAGATGGACCACCAACCCCCAGATTCTTAAAAACAGTGCTCAGATAGTCTAGCCTTCCCAATACTGCTTCTAAAATGTCTTCTCCCTTCACAGAATTCAGGGACTGAGGTGGGGGCATCCATACTCATCCTATACACACCTGCAGGTTTTCGGTTATACTTGAAAACTTCGCAGAACACCAGCTTGTTGGGGTCCTTGCGGAAGGGGTCCCGAAACATGGCAGCAGGGACAAGATACATATCACTGTTGGAGCCTTCAGACTGATACGTGCTAGAGCCATCAAAATTCCACTCAGGTAACTCTGCGGCAAAGAAATAGGATGGAAAATAAAGTGTAAAATGTATAGGAGCTTTCCAGGCTAGAAGAATACAGCCAGCTTCTCATTCACCTTTCCATCTCCAAAATCCTACTTTGTCTTTCCCAGAAAGTAAGGCATGACTGCCACCATCATTACATACACCTGGACGTCTGCCCATACCTAGCCCTACCATCCTTCCTGAGTTCCAAGGAAGATCACTGCATCACTACCTTCAAAAGAAGTAACAGTCACAAGAACCACCAGAGGAGGACAGACATTTCCTCTTTAAATAAGTCTACTGTGCACCAGGTGGTCTGGTATTACTACCAGTGAGTCCGCCATTTAAAATAATGAGATGGGGGACAATTCTGATGCTTTCACTATGCCACTGTTGCTTCCTTCTCTCATCTCTCCCCCACACCCTGGACCTACTGAGTGTTCTACCTCGAGCTGTGTCCTTATAGATGAGGACACAGACAAATGCTTCCGTATCACTTGTTCACTTTTAACCCTGCAGTGGAGGCCAGTTTGTGTCTCCAGTTAACTCTATAAATTCTCAGCAGGCAGAGGATCAGTTACTCTTATGCATCCCTGGGGCCAGTCCAGTATCTACCACATAACATATGCACAATATATGCTCTATATTATGGTCATTCAGTCAATGAAATGTGAACATTATCAGAAGAGTAAGATATTTAAAGTAGGTAGGAGGAGACAGTTCCCCCTCAACCCCCAGCCCATTCCCAGGAGGGAGATGCCTATGGCTTATTCTAGACTGAAAAATGAGGATCCACAACTCTAATATAGTAGCTCCTGAAAGGATATGTAACCAGGTCATTTGAAAATTTCTAAAAGTAACCCTAATTATAAGCAAATGAATGGCCAGTCTCACTTATAAACCACTTTAGAGCATGTGCTTTGCTTTGCATCTAGAATCCTAGTGATGTAGGTACTAAATATGGTATTCAAGAGCTAAGATGTAAGCTAGATGGCACATTCAGGTTAGGGCAGTGCTTTCAAACCAGGTTCCTACGGATATCTTAGAGACAGCTAAGTAGGGATGGCCAAGTGAGCAGAGACACCAGCCCTTCACCGTCCACCAATCAGACTAAATGTTTTTCTTCAATATAATTCAATATAATTTTCTTCAACATAATTGGCTTACATGCAAGTTTCCATTTAAATAAAAGATTCCATTGTTGCCATGCTTTGAGGCTGTGCAGTAGAGCTTAAAAGTAGAGCTTAAAAAGTCGTCTTAGAAAAGCTTTGCAAACAGAACGGAAGGTTAAATCTAGTGGCTCTTAGTGTTGGTCTAGGACTGGTGCCCTGCCCACCCCCAGACATATGCTCTACTCCTGCCCCATCTCACCTTCTACACACTTGGGCTCACAGTCCAGGGTGCGGGTCTTGCAGCGTAGTCCTTCTCCAGTACCATCAATCCAGATATACATGGCTTGAATTTTCTCGCCCTGAGGCAGGGACATGTACATCTGCTTGATGCCTTTGTTCAAGTGGGAACTTGCTGAGGTGGCCATGGTGGAAGTAGTTCTGGAAGAAAGGTCACTTTATTAACAACCACTGCAAACTGATCCCCTGCAAATAATGACCTAAGGGGAGGAAACTGAATCAAGAAGTAAGATTGTGAGTAGCAACCCCTCCCCTTTGGAAGTCAACATATCTAAAGGTTCATTTATTCACTCTGCTTTCACGAAGTATTATATTAGACAAAAATCTATTTTCTCAGTATAGGTGAGGTGGGGACTTTTAAAAAGAATAACTTGGAGGAACAACAAAATAATAAGAAATTTCAGTGACAGTGTACTTGTATTTGCCTTCTCCAAACACAAGTACAATCCAGCCACAGAAAGACTTGGCTATGGTTTTTGCTCTGAATCTTCTCTATGCTTTGCATCCTAGCTGTAGTCTCAATGGAGACCTGCCCCACTCCAGAAAAACACCTCCCTGCACTTAGATTTGAGAATGAAACAAAGCTTCTAGCTACATTTATTTAAAAGGCTGGCAGCTTCTTGCAAGACATAAGACCTGCACTATTACCCTCACTAAGAAGGTAAAAATAGCTCATACAAGTCAGATCGGAAGGAGCAGGTTGCATAATTTCCACTGGTGCGATGCAAAGCTCTTACTTCAGAGGACAGGCGCAGATTTAAGTGTGAGAATGACAGTATTTGCAAAGTCCGCTAGAGAATCTTTAAGAAGGAATTTCTCACTTCTAATCAAAGATCTGGGATGTCAAAGGCATGCTTAAAGACTGCAAGCCACAGCCACAAAAACAAAGCCTCTGAAAGAGAACCTGAAGCCAGAAACCCATTCTCAACACAAGAGTTCCCCCCTTCCCCCTGGCCCAGGGTGGCTGGAAAGGGAACATATTGTTCTCCTCCAATGACTTGGGCAACTTTCTGAAGTACAGTGGCAAAGTTTCTACAGGCAACCGTCCATGTTTGCCCAGCTGAAAACAACTGTTTTCTGCCTCCCCACAGACACACCCTTCCCCTTGGGGAACAGAAGAACTTCGCCTGTCAAAGCCTATTAAAAACCCAGCACCTTTGCTGACAGCGCCTAGAACACCTGCTCGTTAAATTCCACCTCTCACCCCACTAAGGGCTACAACCCAGTCTCTCAGCTTTCCTCTCCAACTGCTTCCACCTCCCACATCAAACCACACTTCCTCCTAAGCCTTAGCTCCGGACCCCCTGCTCTTTTCCGTGAGACCAGCTAGACGCCAGCAGCGTAGTGCAAGTTCATGTGGGGAATGGGTTCTGAAGTTCTGGGCGGGTTTTGTGGCTGCCTGGGGCCGGAGTCTTCCCTGCCCGCTCACTCACCCTAGCCACAGTGAGTCAAACGTATTGGGGTTGCCCTCTCTAGCCCTCCTCTTTTTACAGCTGTGTTCATGCTTCTCCTGGCTCTCGGTCTCGGTCTCTCGCTGGTCCAAGCATCGTAGTTTTCTGGGCGCGGGCGAGGGCGCGGGCGCGGGCGATGGGGCGGGGGACACAGAGCGGTCGGACGGGGAGGTGCAGGAATATGCAGGCTGGTTGCTTAAGGTCTTAACCTTGGCCCGCGGTTTCTCCGCTGAGTTCACCGAGTAAGCAACAAAGCCGTAGTAGTTGGAGGGGGAGTCGCAGGACCCTGACTCCCCGTCCGCATCATCTTCATTCGGTGCTTTCTTCGCGGATCTGCGGCTGGGGGAGGATCCCCGCTTCCCGCCCCCTGGGGAGGTCGGGTAATCCACTTTGAGCGCAGCCCCTTCCCACTTCTAAGTCCAGAAAGTCGGCGCCCCGCCCCTCGGCCCGCGTAGACCTCAGGGCCTCCCCCGGGGGGCCATACCCCGCGAGGGCAGAGGCCGGGGTGGGGCGGGGAGGAGAGTGGGGCGTCCGCGGAGGGGGCCGCGCGCCGCTGCCTCCGCCTCCGCCCGGCCTCCCAGCTGCAGCGCCCGCCGGCCGAGCCAAGGCCCCGGCTCTCCATTGTTCCGTCACACGAGCATGGTCCCCTGGACCCCGCGGCGCCCACGACACTCGCGGCCACCCGCCTCCACCGGGGCATCTACGACGTCCCCGGTACCACCGCGACTCCTCCAAACGCTCCAGAGTGCGGGGAGTGAGGAAGGCGCCCGGGCCACCCCAGCGCAGGGCGTGCGCTCCCGCAGGGGGCCGCGGAGTCAGCCCCGCACTCGCAGCCCCAGGGCACCGGCTTCCGGGGGCGGCGCCTCTAGCAGCAAAAGTAGCAAAAGCAAGATCAAAACAAGAGACCGGCAGAGGTCTAGCGTCACCCGCACCCACCCGACGGGCCCAGAGCCGCCGCGGCCAGAGCACGCGGGAGGGGCGCGGGTGCAGAAACCCGGGCCGGAGGCCCAGGCCCCGAGCAGGAAGCAGAAGGTGGGAGGCGGCCGAAGGCAAAGCCCGGGCGCCGCGGTTCGGGATCCCAGGGGGCGCGTCACTCGGACACCCCAGAGCCGCCCACGCGTTTACCTGGGCGGCAAGCGGGTGGGCGGGCGGAGAGGTCGCGAAAGCGAGGCGAGGCGAGGCGAGCGGAGAGGAGGTCGGAGAGGCGATTAGACACTCCGCTCAGGTCTCATTCTCAGCTCTGCGGGGCCTCCAGATGCCCTGCACTCTTTTATCGGCGGTCCGGGGCCGCCCTCGGCGCCCTGATTGGCTCGCGGCAGCCGGGAGCCCGGGCCCATCAGCTGCTGCGCGCCGGGGTCGGGCGACCATTGGGCGAGGAGCCTTGCTGGTGCCGCCGGGTGGGGCCAGCGAGTCCGGGAAGAAAGAAAGAGCAAGGGGCGTGGGGGAGGGGAGGGCACGGTGGCCGGCCTCCAGGGAGAGGCCTGGCCGGGAGGGGAGCCGCCGCCACCGCCTGCCTCGCGGATTCCACCCTCCGGTTCCCCTGGCCTCTTCCTTTGCTCCCTTGCCCGTGCACAGTGTCGCGAGGAGAGCTCCCTGTGGAAACCCAGAACCACAGAACCAAATCTTGTCCTTTGTGGCAAGCGTGGTGAGCCTCCCGGGGCCTCTTCCCGCTCACTCAGATTTTCACTGCGGGGGCGTCATGGCAGGCTTGAACAGGGATGTGGTTCCCAAGGCTTGGGAGGGCCCACCTTCCTGGCTCCCGTAGTGTGTTTGAGGAATGACAGAACTCTGCGATTTCACTTTATTTATTTATTTATTTTTTGCTGTACCAGAGGGTGAATCCAGGGTCTCCTGCAGGCTTTACAAGTGCTCTGCTCCTGAGCTACACCTTTCTTTGTTTTTTAAATTGAGATCAGGTCTCTCTAAATTCCAAAGGCTTGCTCTGGCATTGAGCAGCAATCTCTCTGCCTCAGCCTCCCTAGTTGCTGGGATTACAGGCATGCCACACCACACCCAACTGCGATTTCACATTTTTAACCAAAGGACTGTGTTTCTATAATTCCATAGAGATTTGTCTGGAGGGCGTTGTTAACACTAGAGATCTGTCTGATAGTGCCTCTCTTAGACCGCAGGCAAGTCTCTCAGCCTCTTCAGACCCCCAAGTTTCCTTGTTCCAAAATAATGGAATTTAAAGAAGGACATTTAGACCTGCCTGCCAGATTTGGAAATGCCTATGGCAGCTAAGCCTGCAGCTGTAGCCCTGTGGCATCCGATCCCATCACATCTCGGAAGCTAAGCAGGGTCGTGCCTGGTTAGTACCTGTATGGGAGACCGCCTGGGAACACCAGAAGCTGTAGGCTTGGGAGAAGGACCTGGCAACCCCCTCCCAAAAATCAATCTGCCATTGAAAACCCTATGAACAGCAGAGAAGCACCGACAATAGTGTTTCCCCTGTTGTACAGAGGGTCGCTATGAGTCGGATACCGACTCGATGGCACCTAACAACAACAACAATGGCAGCTAAACAAAAGCAGGTCTTTCCAGGACCTTCCCAGAACCCCTTCTAAACTCAATGGTTCATCAAAAATTTAGTATTCCTTAAAGGAATGCTTCCTGGCTTTGTTTTTCAAGTAATTTAATGTGATTTGTTTTTAATCTGGAAAAAAGGATAAGTACTTCTTCCTGACATTGGTGGTGGTTGATAAAATGTTGTGTCAACAAGTCTTGGGAAGAAACCTTGACATGTCCAAAAATAGTGTTCATATAGACATACAGAGCACATGTATTGCTATCAGTTCTATTTCTTAAGCATTCTATTTCTAGTCCCTGAAATCCACCTGGCTTTTATTGTATCTTTTAGGAGCCCTAGTATTTGAGACTGAGATTTTCTGTTTGAAGACCAGGAATTCGCTGGGCTGGTGGTGCACGCCTGCAGTCCCAGTGGCTCGGGAGGCAGAGGCGGGAGGATCGCAAAGTTCGAGACCGGAGGTAGTCTGCGTAATTTAGCTAGACCCTGTCTCAAAAAGTAAAAAAATAAAATAAAATAAATGGACTGGGGATGCCCCTCAGTGGTCCAGCACTTGCAGAGCATGCAAGCACGAGGCCCTGGGTCCAACTCCCAGTACCGAACAACAACAACAAAAAAGACCAGGAATTCATGTTTCCAGTGCCTTTAGGGGAGGGAGGAAAGAAGTTTTTTCTCTGGTTATGTTTTGTACCACAAACATGAAAAAGAAATATTGCCTGTGACCACACACACAGAATTTGGCTTTTTTGGTGAACATTCCTTCCCTTTAAGTGTGTTTGACACTGTAGCACATTCAAATGATAGATGCGGCATTCATCTCAAAATGGGTTTTTGGTATGCATTGAACTGGGTAAATCACCTTGCAATTCCGTGTGAGATTTCAGTGCATCACGTTGAAGGCAGGGCTTCAGCTCAGACAAACCTAAGTTCAAATCTAGGCTTCTTACTACCTTGGTGTTGGCCAAGTTACTCAGCCACAGAAAGCCTCAGTTTCTTTGCTTATAAAACTGGGATAATAAGAGTTACCTTAAAGAGATTAATGGTGGTGGAATATGCAGCAGAGACTGGGTAGGACCTGGAATATAGTAAATGTTTAGAAAATATTATTTTGACAGGCCAGGACGGTCTGAAGAGATTACAGGCGTGCACCACCATTTCTTTTCCCTTGGCCACTGCTTAAATATGACTTTCTGACTCAATATAATGTTCCACCATGACTTTAATGAAAGTGAGCATTTGCCTGGCATGATGCCTCCCAGCACTTGAGAGGCTGAGACAGGAGGATCGAGGAGAGTTCAAAGTCAGCCTGGTGTACACAGAGAGACCCTGTCTCAGTATGTAAATAAATAAGTAAATAATAAATAAATAAGAACTAGGCACAGACCAGGTAATTGAGTCAGCAGTCCTCATTCTATTTCTTTCTGTAAAGTATTCAGCTTAAATGGTTGGCAGAGGGAACAGAAGAGGAGAAAGGGGATATTCTTGTTTTAAAAGATGTTGATTTGCCAGACTGCCAAAGCAAACACCAGAGCTGCCTTCACTCACCACCGCCTGCATCAGGGGCTGGGATGGTGAATGTAAAAGAAAATGTAATAGTAAGGAGCAAATGCATTTTTTTTAAGCTTCTGGCATTTCCTAAGTGTGTCTATATCCTTTGCTAGGTATGTTAACCTCTTTAACAATTTATTAATCCTCATATCCCCCAATCATGCCCAGGGTGAGTGTTCAAACATTTATTGACCACACAGAAATGACAGCAGCACCATCAAGAGAACAGCTTTGAGCTGCTTTTCCAAGAATGGACATGGATTTCCTTTGATCCTTTCATGTGACCTGGGGCATGTTCTGTGAGGGCTAGGAATGCAATACACGTCCACTCCCCTCTGCTGTTCCACTTCCAACATCAGACCACACTTTGTCTCCTCAGGCTGGGTTCCCAACCTCTGGCTCTTGCCCTCTTGACCAGCCCTACACTTAAACCAACTAAATTAGCACCCAGGTAGGTCTAAAGATTGACCCCAAAAGTTCATGAGTATACTGTGGAGGCAAAAGCAGAAGAAAGTCCTTTACCTGGTTCATTCCCAGAAAACCAGACTATACTTTTCAAGAAGTTAAAAATAGCATGGCTCATTTCATCCACTTTGACTTTGCTATGTCTGCTGCCCTTTGATCTTTTTCCCCTTCTTCCCTAAGTTGCCACCTCTCCCCTTTCCTACTCCCTTCATAAAAAGAGCGTTAGCTGGGTGTGGTGGCACACGCCTGTTATCCCAGCAGCTCAGGGAGGCAGAGGCAGGAGGATTGCAAGTTCGAGACCAGAGGCAGTCTGTGTAACTTAGCGAGACCCTGTCTCAAAAAAAAAAAAAAAAAAAAAGTAAAAAAATGGGCTGGGGGTGCAGCTCAGTCATCCAGCACTTGCAGAACATGCAAGTGCGAGGCCTTGGGTTCAACCCCCAGTCCTGTAAAAAAAAATTAAAATAAATAAATAAATAAAATAAAAAATAAAATAAAAAGAACATTATGATGTTTGAAGCCAGGAACTTTTTAGTCTTGGTACATAGAGTATCAAAGCCCATAGAAGCCCAGGGGGTTCTATGGAAGCGCTTTGAAGTCATGGTTCTTTCTCTATGTAGACTTACTCTGTCGCAGAAGTGGGTGGAGTGGGAGAGCAACATTACAAGCAACGAGTTTGTTCCAAATCTGCAGCAATATCCCAGGACTGAAAACATTTGCTCGGGGTGGTTCTGTTGCCTGGAGTGAAGGCTTTATCTTAGGTGGGCATTCCCTGTGAGTTCTCCTCACATCATCTTTTTTAAAGGATCCAACCTCATTGTGCATCTCTGAAACCCTTAATCTGAAGGTTCTTAAACTCTTAAAACAACAGAATAAGAAGAAAAGGAAAGCTCTAGAGGTTGATAGCATTACTCTTAAACCGTGTTTTGTGGAAAAGCTGTAAGTTGCCCAACCTTGCACATGTCACTGTATACAAGAGGGAAAGACCAAATTATATTTCAATTCAGTAACCTTATACTGAGCACAGAAGGAATTGTTCTTTATATACTTTAATTACTTGCTATTCTTCAGTTCAAGAGAGGGAATTGGAAGTTCCAATCTCAGCTAATATCTCTTTAGCCTGAGTTAAGTTTTGCTGGCCTGCAGCCATAGCACTGTGGCGTCAGATCTCGGAAGCTAAGCAGGATGGGGCCTGGTTAGTACTTGGATGGGAGGCTGCCTGGGAACACCAGAAACTGTAGGCTTGGGAGAAGGACCCAGCAACCCACTCCCAAAAATCAATCCACCATTGAAAACCCTATGAATAGGAGAGAAGCACTAACAATAATGTTTCACCTGTTGTACATAGGGTCGCTATGAGTCGGACATCTACTCAATGGCACCTACAAGCCATTGCCGTAGTTTTGCTGAACATGCATTGAAATCATTCTGACATAGGGAACACCTCATTTCCCAAACTGTACTGTAGGGTGGGAGGTTTGGGTCTGTTTCAGATCCACCTCAAATCTTGCCTTTGCTGGGAAACTCCCTGAGGGGTTATGAAGAATAAAGTTCATCTTATCTCACCGCATGGGGAAGTAAGTGCTACTGAGAAAATTAAAGCCATTTAATTAGGATTAGACCTTCACATCTTTTTGTCTTTCTTTTTTTTTTTTTTCAGTGTTGAGACTGTACCTAGGGCTTTGTGCACACTAGTCAAGCATTCTGCCATTAAACTGCATCCTGTGCCCATATTCTTATTTTTTATTTTTATTTATTTACTTATTTGCACTACTGGGGGTTGAACCCAGGACCTCACGCTTCCATGCTTTACAAGTGCTGGACCACTGAGCTGCTCCCCCAGTCCATTTTTTCACTTTTTTGAGACAGAGTCTCACCAAATTATACAGACTGTCTCTGGTCTCAAACTTGCGATCCTCCTGCGTCCACCTGAGCCGATGGGATTACAGGCATGTGCCACCACCCCCAGCTCCATCCTTTTATCTTAAAGATGAGGAACTGAGGTTTAGATAACTTGTATAAAGTTGCGGAGGTCACATCAGAGCAGTTTTTCAAAGCCTAATGTGCCTTCCCCACACATATATATCAACCTGTGGTGCTATGGAGGCTTGTGTGTTGCTGTAATGCTGAAAGCTATGCCATCAATATTTTAGATACCAGCAGGGCCACCCATCGTGGACAGGGTTCAGCTGAGCTTCCAGACTAAGACAGACTAGGGAGAGGGACTCAGCTGCCCACTCCCAAAACAATTAGCCATTGAAAACCCTATGAATAGCTGAGAAGCACTGTCACGTACAGTGCTGGAAAATGAGCCCCCCAGGCTGGAATTCTCTTGAATAAGAGAGCACTGGGGAAGAGTTGCAGCGTCAAAGTAGAGTTTACCTTAATGATAGGAATGGAGTACAGCCCCTGGGACCTCCATTTGCTGATGTGGTATGACTCAAAATGAGAAGAAACACAGTGGCTGCAACAATGGGCTCAAACACAAAAAGATCACATGCATGGCACAGTGTTGGGTAATGTCTCATTATGTTGCTCATAGAGTTGCTATGAGTTGGACCTGACTCAACAGCACCTAACATCAACAAAAATGTGCCTTCAGGGTGCCATTCCTCTGAGAGTCTTTTTCTCTTCCCCTCTCTTCAGGTTAGGGGTGGGGTGCCTTGGCCACAACTTCTAAAATACTGAAATTCCTGCCATACTCACCAAGGAAAGTACAGAGACCAACCAGTTCACATCAGAATCCTACATTATGGCTTACTCAGTGACGTCTATATAGCAGATATAAACGTATACAGTGAACAACTAGATTATCAGAAGATAAATGTTATATACAGATTCTTTCTGAAATTATCTTTGTATAAGCTGAGGCTGTAGCTCAGTGGTGCTTAGCATGCTTAAGGCCTTGGGTTCATTCCTCAAGAGCAAAAGGAAAAAGGAAAAAGAAAAACACCACCAGGGTGAAGGAATCTTTGGACATTATGTTTTACATATAGTAATCTGTCCCTGATTTCATTGTCTGCAGAATCTGTGATTTTCATGATAAAGTTTGCTCTTTATTCTCAATGCATATACAGACCTAATGTTCTCTAGATTGATTGGAACATTATTGAAGCTTACTTAAAAGTTTAGGAAATTTAGCATTCTGATCAAAAACTTATTTGGATCAGAATGTGTCCTTTGTTGGTACTTTTCCCAAAGAAATTCTCAACTGGATTCAGTCATTCCTCCCCCTACTCCCGACCCCATTAGTTGATTTGGATCCCTGTTTATTTCATGTTTGTCTGCCAAATTTTAATGGGAAACAAACAGCCCTATGTTTTCTGGATGCTTGGGCAATATTTAGCTTCTGTACTTTTCCTGTCCTCTTTTCTCCTCCCCCACTTCTTTTAAATTGGTTCTTGAACTTGTTTACTGGGGTTGGAGAACTAGATACTTGGACAGGATGATGGGAACATAGTGCCCTCTGGTGGAGTTTTCTGAGAATTACAAACTTCTTCCTCGAAGCTTGAGTGGATTTTCTTTTTTTCTTTTTCTTTTACCCCTTTATTGATAAATGTTGGTGGGGTACAGAGTAATAAAGGATTTGCTTTTTTCCATTATGAAACTATTATATCACTTTTGGTTACACTTTCATCAACTTAGAAAGTTCATGGAACCTTTTGATTAATATGTAGTAAAACTCATACACATAGATAGGTTATACTTCCCTATTTTCCCCATGTATTCATGAAGTTGCATCACTTACAGTGAGATTATCCTCTCCCCCTTTATCCCTTTACATTGTTTCCCTTCCCTTCCCACCTTCCACAACCTTTGCTTTCCTTGCTAGTCCCCTCCTTCCTCCTTTTTTCTCTGTTTATATTTTCCCTTCTTAAGTTTAATTGTTCATTTTTATATATTTGCTTATTATAATTTTTTCTTCTTTTTTGCAGCAAAATGGATGGAACTGGAGAATATCATCTTAAGAGAACGAACACAGGCTCAAAAAGAAAAATACCTATGTTCCACTTATATGGGAGCTGAATCTTACTTAAGGGAAGTTTATTCTTCATTGAACTTTAAAGGTAGGGGCTTTGTTACATTTTGTTGTTGTTAGATGCCATGGAGTTGGGTCTGACTCATAACAATCCTTTGTACAACAGACAAAGCACTGCTGGACACTGCACCCTGCCCATTGTTTAGGGAGTGGGCTCTCGGGTCCTTCTCTCAAGCTTAAAGCACCCAGTATTCCCAGGCAGTCTCCCATCCAAGTACTAACCAGGTCCAACCCTGCTTAGCTTCTGAGATCTGACAAGATTGAACATCAGGGTGGTACACCTGTAGACCCTTTGCTACATTTTGTTGTTATTGTTCTTGTTGTTGTTGTTGTTGTTAGGTGCTGTGGAGTCTTGTCCAACTCATATCAACCCTGATAGGGTTTTCAGTGGCTGATTGTTTTGGGATTTGCTACATCTTACATATGGTAAATTAAGAATACACAAGTGCATTGCTTATACTGACTATTTGAGAGAGATGTTGGAATTATTGCCTGATTACCAGCTTAATAAATTAAGCTTCAAATGCCTGGAAATGGGCAGCTAATAGTTTTTGTGCTTGTTTGTCACCTCCCATCAATGTGTAAGAAAGGTGAAGGGAAAAGGAGGACACCCCAAAAAAACGAAATTGAGAAGAGTTTAGGAACCAAGAATAAAAAGGAAGTGGTGAGGATTAGAAGACTTGGTCACAAACAAGCCTTATTATCCTTAGCCCTGAGTTGGATCTGAGCCCAGAAATTTAAAACTGAGCCGAAAGTTGAGAGTACACAAGATTCTTATTCCCCAAGGGGAGAGGGGCAGAAAGTATAACATAAACACATCCTTTCCTGGGGTCTAGGGTATTTACCCCGTGCTGCTTCCTCCTCCTCGGCCTCTGGTTGCCTTACCTTTCCTTCCTCCCTTCCTTTTTTATTTAATTTTAAGGATCACTTCCTTCTCTATTGCCATTAGCAGAATCACTCTGGCTCAGAGGACGTTGTCAAGGGCTTGCATCTGATGAAGTCACCTTACATTCCTCTTGCCTGTGGCAAATGGACCTGTCAGAGCTTCAGTTTTCTGGAGGTTCCTATAGACTGCTTGTGATGATTAAAAATAAATAACAGAGTAAACAATTTGGAAACAGGTTGCTGAGTTTTGCTGCTTCCAAGAACAAGGAAGAGAGTGGCCCATTGCTAAGGCTATGAGTCAGGCATTGACACTGTTGGGAGGTTCACAGAACCTCCAACTTGTGCCACAGCACATTTAGAAGGAACAGGGCAGGGGGAGATTCTGGAACCAAATAAACCTTTAGTAAGCATTAGCTACATCACTTAGTTGGAATACACATAGGAAGTTATCTAACTTGGATATGACAAAATCTCTACCCTTTTGTTGTTGTTGTTAGGTGCTGTGGAGTCAAGCCCGACTCTTAGCAACCCTCATAGGGTTTGCAATGACTGATTGGTTTTTTTATGGGGGATTGCTTCTGGAGTGGATTGCCACATTCTTCTCCCATTCTTGCAGGGCTTGGCATTGAACCCGGGTCCTCAGAGAGTGCAGACTAGCGCTCTTCCAACTGATCTAAATCCCAGCTCTCTACCCTTTTAGTCTCTACACATTAGTTGGTGAGGAAAAACTTCCCCAAGGGAAATGATTTCAGCTACGGAACAAAGCAAAGTGAATCAACTGTGTTGGAAAAATGACAAGGTAAATTTAACGTGTTTAAGATTTCTAGAACAAAGGGGTCCATTAGGGTTTGTGGAGAAGGCTGCCTTACAGAGGCTCAGTGGTCTAGTGGCAGAGGTGGGTTTTACTCTAGGTGTCTAACAACATTGTAAAAGTGTGAGTGTGGCTGGGCACAGTGGCTCACATCTGTAACCCCAGTGATTTGGGAGGTGGAGGCAGGAGGATCACAAGTTCAAGGCCAGAGGCAGCCTGCGTAACTTCATGAGATCCTGTCTCGAGGTAAAAAAGTACAAAATGGGCTGCAGGTGCAACTCAGTGGTAGAGCACTTGCAAAGCATGTGTGAGGCCCTGGGTTCAGGTCCCTACTACTGAAAAAATAAAAAAGTGTGATTGTGGGGCAGCATTTTGTGAGATGCAAGGAAGAGCATTTATAATGCCCAAGGATAGTATCTGACAAATGACATGTTCAAGGCTGGTGAATAATGAAGCAGGTAAGCTGTGGCTTACCTGGAGTAGGAGTCATAAAACATGACATTGACAAAGTACCGAGCATTTAAATTCTATAGGAACTTGAATTGTGGAGATTTAAGTTATTAAAGTATTTTAAAAGTCACTTTATGTGTAAAATTTGAAGTTAAACCAGTCCTTAAAACTGGGAGGTGAGGAAGAAAAGGCAAAACAAGCATAAGCTCAACCTACATGAGTTGGTTATGAATTCTATCACGCTACCTCCGCGTGGTAGCACTGCTTTGGTGAGCACATAAAAGTACCTGCTTTATCAGGATGGACTTGAATGATTCTAGTTTTGAATTGTGAGAACCTTTATTCCCTCCAGTTAAAGGCAAGCCCTGGTGCCTGGAGAAGTAGCCATGAAAATGTAACTGCTGGACTGTCCTCCAAAGCCCTTGTGGTGCATTCTATTCCCCACTTGGCTTTGCTCACAGTCTAATCTAGTCCCCCGGTTCTCCTCCCTGCCTCTCCCCAAATCCCATCAGCATCACTTTCTCAGGCAATTGGAAGCTCAGATACAGGAAACACACCACCACATGGGGACTAACTGCAATCCTCCAGCACCATTCCCTTCACCAAGGAACAAAGAGGGAGCAACATACGTGGCAGTGAGAACCCCCAGAGGAAGGTGGGGTAGAGTATGGGCTGGCATTCTAGGCCCTGTCTCAGGGTGAGCTCTTTGAAAGGAGGAGAACCTGGTCATCCTTCTCTGGCTGCTCCGCTTCCTGCAGCAGCTTGTAGAGGGGTCCTGGAGTGCTTCCGTGATACGTAGCTTCTTTGGACCCTATCCGCTTCAAGTTGGGACTGTAACAACGATACCAAAAGGAAAAGAAGCCATAGATTCCCAGCAGGCATGAGGCATCGATCATCACATGCCAGCAGAAGAAGGTGGTGACAAACATGATGTCGCTGATGTCATCATCCTCCCATGGATAGCCAGAGACTGGTCTGTATAGAATAAAGCCTGCCTGCATCAGCCAGGAGCCCATGATCAGAAACAGAAAGGTCTCAATCAGCTGGAGGCGAAACACCTCGGGAGCCCAGAGCTCTGCAGTCAGCACCAGCGTCAGCAGGAACACCACCAAGATGAGCAGCGCGTGAACTTGCCTCTCCACCCCTGCTGAGTCCTTAACATGGGACACGAGCAGCAGCAGGAGCTCGTAGAAGCTTAGGACCAGGGCCCCTTTTTCTAGGACCACACACCTCTGAGGCAGCACGTTCTTGCTCATGACATCTACGCAGCCGTTGAGGGTGAGGAGGGTGAACATGGTGAGGTGCTGCCACTCTTTGGGGTACATAAACCTTGGTGGCAGATCCCTGTTCATCAATTTCAGCCCTCCTTCAATGCAGCTGATCTCATAAACTATCAAGAGGGAGCCAGCCACCAACTTCAACACACCTCCATATGATATTTTCCAAAGCCTGGCCCATCTTCCCTTATTCATGGGAAGGCCTGAAGGATACAGGAGAGAGTGGTTGAATATCATGGCTCTGGAGACCACCATGGCCTGACACAGGCTATATAAGACGAGAAACAGGCCTGGGTATACATGACCAATAAAGGTTCCCATGGAGCTACAGAGCTAACAAAGTAGAGAAGCACAAAATTTGGGCACGGCCACAGCTGGTGGGACCACTTCAAGTTCTGGGCTTTAGAAAGAATTGCCTTCCACTTAATTTTATCATCATACTCCACCTACTGCTCCCCCACAGAGAGGAAACTTGTCTTGAGGCAAGCCCACACATTCGGTGAGATAAGGTCTCATTGTTCTATTCCCCTCTGTACACTGGGAACTGAGTGGGCTTTTGGGGGCTCCTGTCTACAGCCCTTGAGGAGCTTCAAGTCATTGAAGTCCCAAGTCACTTGTCCCATTGCCCTGTGGTTTCCTTCCTCTTGTCCTGGCCAGTGATCAGAGGAGAAGAGAATGGAGTGAGCGTAGGGGTTGCTGTGGTATCCAGAGAAAGCCTGGGTCCCTATAAACTCTTGAGTATCCTAAGTACTTCTCAGACATAACTTTAGTCCAATCATGAAGCCAAAGGCCTTCTTTCTGTACAAATTTATAAACTTTGGATATGTGGCCATATAATACTTACTTACCACCTATCTGGCTTTTCTGTTCTTCTGCAATAGGCACATCTTGACCACCAAGAAAGCGCTTTTCATCTCCTCCTTTTCCCTCCCACATCCCCCAGCCACCACCACCATCACTTCACCATCTTTACTGGCTTGTAGATGAATCTGCAAAGCTACCTTGTGAAACTGATTTTAGGGGCTATGGTGGTTTTATAGTATTGCCAGCATAACTGAGCTTGAACCATGCTTCCCAGAATTTCCTTCCGTATATGGCTCCAGGTTAGGGTTGGCCACAGGTGAAACTTTCAAGAGAGGCTGAAGGTGAAAGTGAAGCAGAAACGTAAGTACGTTCTGAAGGTGTAGATTGCTAGGCCCCACTGCAGCTCCTGGGTTCTGTTACTGATCTGTCAGCTTATCTCCAGGTGTGAGCAACAACTGGGCCCATAGCTTCCCCAGCTTCTCTTAGTGTGAAGAGCAGAGGATTCTTTTGCAGTTTGCCTGCCATTGAGGTATGAGGAGATGAGAGGCAAACACTGGCTCTAATTTGTCTTAGTAAGTTACAGTTTGTCCTTGCTCTTCACCTCTTCATGTCATGTACTTCTTCCTCACTGCTGACAGGTTGACCAGAAATTACTGCAGGCTTCACACATAGCAGGGAGGCAACAGCCTTCCATAGACTTTGTCACCAACTCCCACAAATAACGTAAGGTCAACATTTTAAAGGCATACATATATTCCATATCCCTCATTCCATATTCCCATTCTTCTAACTAATACCAGAAATCAAAGTAGTTCTTAAAATTTAGATACCACTGAGAGGAGTAACCCCAGTGAACTGGTATTGGCTATTTATATTTTAATGTGAAATAGCACATCAGCTTCATTTCTCTACTATTCAGGGTCTAAAGCACCTAGGAATACAGAATGCTACATATTGAGTAACAGCAAGTGAACATGGGTGGAAAGGGTCGGTATAAACAAGGTATAGGAAATGTGAGGCATGTCCCCAGCACATAAGGTTTGTTGCAGAGGGTATATGTACATGGAGTAGGAGTTTTTTCTGGGGGTGGAAGAGGTCCTGAGGGAAGAGGAAGCTCATTATAGATCATGACCCATGTCTTCTGCATTTATCCTCATACTATCAGTGGTGCTGTAAGACAGGGTCCATCTATATCCTGATAAGACCCCAGTAGGGAGGAGGAAAATTTACACTTAGCTCACAGCACTGCCTCTGAGCCCTCAATCTTACCCAAATAAGATATATCTTATGATGGAGCTACATCCCGTGATACAGTAAAAATACTGTAAGTCTAAGATGTATTTGATTCACCTATCTCACAGAACACTATAGCAATAAAGTACATTGTAGGGTTTTGTTTTTTTGGTTTTTTTTTTGTTTTTTTTTTTTGGTATTGGGCATTGAACCCACACGCCTGCATGCTCTGCAAGTGCTGGATCAGTGAGCTGCGCCCTCAGCCCATTTTTTTTTTTTTTTTTTTGAGATAGGGTTTCGCTAAATTTTGCAGACTGCCTCTGGTCTTGAACTTAACGATCCTCCTGCCTCCGCCTCCTGAGCTGCTGGGATTATAGGCAAGCACCACCGAGCCCAGCAGTACATTGTAGGTTATTGTTTGCCTTTGCCATCTTATGGCTGACTGGGCGCTGTGATGGTGCCCAGATCTGAGAGAAAATCATACTACATGTCACTAGCCTGGGGAAAGATCAGAATTCAAAATTTGAAGTAGTGTTTCTACTGAGTGAGTATTGCTTTCACACTACTGTAAAGTTGAAAAGAAATCATAGGTCAAACCGTCATAAGTCAAGGACTCTCTGTATCTACGCTTTCTCAAGTTGGCTTAATGCCAGAAAAATTAAACATCTCTGTCTTTAAGCATGGAAATCATTCAGAATGCTTCTGGCTACTGAGAAATTTGGTGGGGCTGGGCAATTGAATGTGAAGGCAAATTGGAAAAAACAAAGCCTTATTCTGCCTTCTAAAGGAATCTATGTTGCTATTTACATTTAAACCATAAGGTATTTTTAGTGTATAGTCATTGTAAGAAAATCAGGTAAACAATATAAGCAAAAAGAACATTAAAAATCAACTGTACAAAGGTTGGATCAAAATAAAACGGAAAAAAAAAAGCTAAGAATAGTGTCAATATAAATGGTCTAGAAAATGCATGCACTAGTTCTGACAAGATAATAACAAAGTTCGCTACAGGAAAAATTTCTATCTTAAACAGAATGGGACTCAAGTACATATAGAAAAATATTACCAAGTAAAGGAAAGAGAAGACTTAGATGGGGAGGGTGGGGGGGAGGCATACAAGAGGGTAAGGGGGAACCTATATGAATAATGTACATCAAAATGCATATATGTAAATGCCACAATGAAAAGCATGTCAGAATGAATCACATTATGGTGTACATTAAAAATGTCCAATAAAAAAAAATCAACTGTAATCCCACAAGTTAATGGTGACTGTTATCACCAGTGAGGCAGAGACACAATCTTAAGAAGGACATCAGGTAGCAGGAAATACATTGATTGAAAGTCAGAATGTGGATTCTAGTTCCAATTCTCTCTTGATTTGCTGCATATCGTATTTTTATCTTTTTTTTTTTAAAGTGTATTGTACTTAATTTTCCCTAAAGTGAAAACAAGAAGGCATGGATGTTGTTACACAGAGGTGAGCATATTTATCTTCCTGTCTCTTTCTCCCTTTTGGTGAATTACCAAAATACTTGGAAAGCACTGTCAAGTGAATACTTAGAGGGAAGCAGTTCAAAAGGGAGACTCTGATAGTGACGCTGGTGACACTTCTGAAGTTAGTCAGGAGAGCGCCAGGCATTCTCCTTGGTTCTTGGGTTTGCTCTGGAAGAAGCACAGGATCAGTCACCCTTTTGAGTGTCAGCGGGGTCAAGCTGGGGGGCCCATGGCCTGCAGGCCTCAAGAAGAGCTGTGTTTGGCCACTGTTAATGTTGCTTCTAATCCTTGAGGGCTGGGTCATCATGCAGTGGGAGCAGCAGAGCTTAGTCCTTCCCACACTTATTTCCCCAGTTGAGCATAGTCAGAGGAGGAAGGAAAATAGCAGCACTGACCCAGCAGCAGTGGGAGGTTGAAAGGGGCACGTATGCAGGACAAGTAGCCCCACTGAAGCACCCATCTCAGATGCTCGGGCCCCTGTGTTGGCCAGGCTTCAAGGCTACATGTTGTTCATTAACACATGAGCATCCTGATCTCAGGACTTTGAAGATAGGAATCACCCATCATAAACCAGACTCTGCCCACAGTAGTGGAGAAGGAAGCCAGCTGTGGTGAATGATTAGCAGAGCTGCCAAATAGCCCCAGGCCTGAGGACACAGAGTACACAGAAAGCTGTTCCAGAAGGAAAACTCAGTTTGACCATGGAGCCCATAGAGGTCTGTCTTGTGGCCTAGCCACTTCACAGTGAGATTCCCCAGACCTACCACACCAAAGGGTCCCCACATTCCCAGGGGTCTCTCAGATGGCCAGTGCCATTTTTCTTACATCATGAGATGCCAGAGTGAGCAGGAAGTCCTCAGAAATTAGTAACTGCTGGGATAAATCCTGGGATGCCTGAGAGCATGTAGAGAGATATATAGAATATAGTTCTTAGCCTCGAAGAGCTTATAATTTAATTGAAGGGGCAACACCTCTACACACACACACACACACACACACGCAGAGAGAGAGAGAGAGAGAGAGAGAGAGAGAGAGAGAGAGAAACCATTTAGACTACCTCCTTTCCATAGAAATCAAATATTACTCATGTAATTAAAGATTTTCTAATAGCCACATATATACAGCATAAAGAGTTGAAATTAAAGAGATATCATATTTAACCCACTGTCTCCAAAATATTACTTGAAAAAGTAATTCATGTAAACATTATGAACTTTCCTTATTTCATACTAGGTTTCCAAACTCCAGTGTATATTTTGCATTTACAGCACATCTCAACTAAGCCAGATTACAAATCTTCCACAGACATATGTAATGGTGGCTGTCATATTGGATTGCACAGATTCAGACAGCATAGAATGGCATGTAATGTAAAATGTGTGCTTTAAAGTTTTAGCAAGATCCAGGCACTGTGGTGCACATGTGTAATTGCAGCAACTTGGGAGGCTGAGGTAGGAGGATCACAAGTTCAGAGCCAGAGGCAGCCTACACAACTTAGTGAGACCTTGTCTCAAAATAAAAAATAAAAAAGGACGGGGAGGGCTGCTCAGTGATGGATCATTTGCCTAGAATGTATGAGGCCCCTGGGTTCTACCCTTTAGTACTGCAAAAATTAAATGATTAAATAATTAAATAAAGTATTAGTGAAAGGAACAGTTCTCTGGAGAGGTAGAACTTTGATTAGAAATGGCATCTTGAGAGCCACATTATCAACTTCATGATGGCCGTGGGATTTTTAGTATGTGCTTTCCAAAAGCATATCTTAATCCAACTCCATTCTGTTTAAGAGGGGCATCATCCTCATCAAAAACTGGTTGTGGCTCACCATGCTGCAAGCCAGAAAACCACCACAAGAGGAAGTCCTGAGGCTGAAGGCTTGAGAAGGGTCACATAGGGAGTGAGTCCATGGAAATCAGCACAAACTCAGAGATAGCCCATCTCTTCATGTTCCACACACTCTTCTTATTTCAAGTAAGAATTATAAAACATTGGGGTTTGTTACTGACCTATCAAAACAAGGCTCACAAAAAAACATGGGAAACAACATTCTTAATTTTTAGTTCAAAAGGACATATATCTTTGATTTGTCCTGGCACACTAACTCAGAATTCTCTTCTTCAAAACTTTCTACATTGTTGTTTTTAGGTGCCGTCAAGTCGGCATATGACTCGTAGTGACCCTACATACAACAGGGGAAACACTATTGTCAGTGCTTCTCTGCTGCTCATAGGGTTTTCAATGGCAGATTGATTTTTGCAAGTGGGTTGCCACGTCCGTCTCCCAAGCCTACAGCACCTGGTGTTCCAGGTGGTCTCCCATCCAAGTACTAACCAAGCCCAACCCTGCTTAGCTTCTGAGATTCCACAGGATCAGATGCCACAGGGCTACGGCTGCAGGCCAAAACTTTCTATAATGTAAGCTATACACCTCATTGCACAACCATGACTTAGATTTCACCGCTTACATCATTGATCTCAGGCACTTTTCAACTATTACATTTCAACAGCTACAAATTTCTTTCATATCTGGAATATTTTGTCATGGTAGAAGCACGTACTCACCCTACCCTTGTTATCTGTATATCTCCCCTATGACTGTGCTACTAGTCCATACGTATGGCCAAGGGCAGAACTCAAGCTCCCTGAGTCTGTTTTTCCATACATCACTTCTTTTCCAAACCAACAAAAATATCTCCCCATTAGGAGTTAACCTTTTACCCATTTGCTCAGGATTCTTTTTGTTTGTTTATTTTGGTTTTTGTTTTGAGAGTGTCTTGCTATGTAGGCTAGCCTCAGACTTGCTATTTAGCCCAGACTGGCCTTCAACTTGCAATCCTCCTGCGTCAGCTTCCCTAGTGTTGGGAATACAAGTATGTGCCACAATGCCCAGCTCTCTCTCTCTCTCTCTTTTATTTGGAAATTATATTAATGTAGAAGTAGAAGACATCTTGGAAGAAAAAAAAAAAAAGAACGCAAAATATATAGGCACATTTTTATTCCATGAGCTTGTCAAAGCCTCACTTGCTCCATAATCCCCAAGATGAGACACTCTTCCAAAAAGTGTTCAGCTACCAACAATGATGTTATTAATAAGAATATGGATCAATTACACAAAGAAGCCAGTGAATCCCATTATAGTAAATTCTGATGCTGTTGCCATGGCAATGTTCTAAAATTCATTTCTATCCAGGGACCCAGTTCAGAATTCATAATTCTGCAATTTGGGAGCCTTATTCTAAATTTCAAATTCCATGTAAGAAATATAACTGTCTGGCCAGCAAAGATTCTCAACCCTTGACCCTCAACACACACCCCACAATGTAGCATTGAAGGAGATACTGAGGGAGGGACTGTGTTCTGTAGTCTCCCAGTGCCTGAGTTTGGGTCAGTAGAATATATGTGGAAATGATATACAACACTTCAAGGTGAGGCCCAGAGAAACCTTCCTCCTAGCTGGGAACAATGGTTTATGCCTGTAATCCCAGCCACTGGGGAGGTCAAAGCAAGAAGATCATAGGTTTGAGGCCAGAGGCAGTCTTTGTAACTTAGTGAGACTCTGTCTCAAGATAAAATAAATAAATAAAAAAGAGGCTGGGAGTGAAGCTCAGTGGTAGAACACTTGCAAAGTATGTGTGAAGAACCTGGCTTCAGCCCCCCAGTACCACCCAAACAAACAAAACAAAACAATAGCCACAAAAATAAAAAACCTCCTCTTCCTTACCCTTTCTTTTCCATACCTGCTGGCTGAATACAGAGACCTATAATGCCACACAGAAGGACAAAACTACAAGATAGGAGGAGTCTGGCTTCTGAAAGACCACATGGAAAGCTGCCAATCAACTAGAAAAGCTGTCACTCAACTTTAAGGGTGTGGGAGAAATAGCCTTCTGTTTTGTTAAGCCAATAAGATTTAAGGGTTCATCTCTTTTAAATCAATTAATATATACTGACTACCACATCTTCATATATTAAGAGAACCAATAGAAGCTCATGTAAATTCATCCCCTGTCACATCAACCTAGATGTGACAAACTACCTAATTAATCCCTCCTAATCCTCTCCTCTGCCTTCAATGTCTCAAGTCTAGAAAACTTATGTTCACTGTCTCAGCCACAGCGTTTCTGGGGCCCAGAAAACTAAATTCACAAAGGCTACCTTATGAATGACTATAGAGATATGATTGCTCTCCATTCCTTGAAAGCTCTCAGTTCCTTCCCAGAAGCCAAGTCTCAATGATACTGAAGCTTCTCACTCCCTCCAGGATCCCAGCTTGGTTTTGGTTACAGTGTTCCAGTAACAGGGCCATGTGTCTCAATGGGATATAGTGTTTGTTACCACTGACTGGTGCTCCACACACTTTCACTAAAAGTTAATATATTAGTTTTCTGGGAGAAGGACATGGCAGTCCATTCCCGAAGCAATCCCAAAACAATCAGCCATTGAAAACCCTATGACAGTTGCTATGAGTTGGCCCCCACTTGATAGCACCTAACAACGACATATTATTTTTCTGTTGGAGTATGTGTTATTCAGCTTTCCCATTGTTGTGAAAGAATACCTGACATAAACAACCTAAGAGGTGAAAAGGTTCACTTTGGCTCATGGTTTCAGAGGTTTCAGTCCTTGGTCAGCTGGCTCCATTACTTTGAGTCTGAGGTGAGGCTAAACATCATGGTGGCAGGAGCATGTGGAGGATGTTGTTCACATTATGGCAGACAGGAAGCAGACAGAGGGAATACAGGAAAGAGCCAGGGCAAGATATAGCCCCCCAGGACATACCTCATGTGACGTACTTCCTCCAACAAGTCCCTACCTTCTACTTTTTACTACCTCCTAAGAATATCACCATATTATGAATCCATCAAGGAATTAATCCATTAATTAGACCAAGATCCAGTCACTTCCCAAAAGCCTGCCAGCTGGCAATCAATACCCTGATATATGAATCTGAGAGGGGCATTTTGTATTCAAACCATTACACTATAACACATTAACACAAACTTAGGGGCTTAAGCAACACAATTTATTATCTCACAGTTTCCATGGGTCAGAAGTCCAATATGGATTAGCTGAGTCCTCTGCCCAGAATCTCACCAAACTGAAATCAATGTGTTGCCCAAGGTTGTAATTCTCATCTGAGGCTCATTGCTTCTAATGGTTTGGATATGAAGTGTCCTATTGAAGGCTTGGTCACCGTTGCAATGTTCAGAGGTGGGGCCTTTGGAAGGTGATTGAATCACAAGGGCTCTGACCTTATCAATGGATTAATCCACTGATGGATTCATAATTCGATGGCACTATTGGGAGGTGGTAGAAATTAGGAGGTGGGGCCTAGCTGGAGGAAGTAGGCATTGGGAGTGTACCCTGAAGGGGCATATGTCCTCAATCCTTTCCTTACCCTCTCTGCTCCTTGGCTGCCATGAAGTGAGCAGCTTTCTTCTGCTATGCCTTTCTGCCATGATGTGTCTGCTTTGCCGCAGGCCTAAAAGCAGTGAAGCCTGCCAACCATGAACTGAAACTTCTGAAATCATGTGCCAAAATAAATCTTACCTGCTTTAAATTGATTGCTCAGGTATTTCTGCACAGTGACAAAAAGTCACTAACATATTGGCTATTGGGAAAATTTAGGTTTTTGCAGTTCTAGAACTGAGGCTTATGTTTTCCTGCTAGCTGTTAGTCAAAGACTGCTTTTAGCAAGTGGAGGTTGCTCTCAGTTCCTTGCTGCATGGTCCCCATAGACATTTTATAACATTGTTGTTTGCTTTCCTCCAGGCCAGCAGGAGTGAATCCTTGACCATTCACCTTTTTTTAAAGGGCTCTTCTGACTAGGTCAGACCTATCCAGGAAGTCTGTCTATTGATTAATTCAAAGTCAGCTGATTAGGAACTATTCATAGGAGTGATATTCCAGTAATTCTCTAGTCCTACCCACACTCAGAGGATTATACACAGAGTGTATGCAAGGACAAGAATCTTTCAGGCCGTCTCAGAATTCTGCTTTTCATTCATTACCATAAATTACAATACATTGTACATCTTTGTATCTTTCTCAAATCATTGCTAATCCTAGCATATTGTTGTTGCTATTGTTGTTAGGTGCCGTCGAGTCGGTATCCCCCTCATAGTGACCCTACGTACAACAAGAAAAATGATATTGTTACTGCTTATCTGCTATTCATAGAGTTTTCAATGGCAGATTGTTTTTTGGGAGTGGGTTGCCAGGTCCTTCTCCTGTCCAAGTACTAACCAGGCCCAACCCTGCTTAGCTTCTGAGATCTGATGGGATCAGAAGACACAGTGGTACAGCTGCAGGCATTATCCTAGCATGATACCTGGAAAATAGCTCTTTAGGGCCACTATGCAGCCCAGGCTGGCTTCAAATTCATGATCCATCATGATGCCTTAGCCTCCCAAGTGTCACCACACTTAAATTAAAGGCATGTATTACCACACCTGGAAGGATTTTTAATAGATTCATTAAGCCCTTGATTAATTAAGCATCTTGATTGAATGTGGGAGATTCCCTTAATTTTTGTTCATTTGTTTG
>VMDO01021411.1:0-35430 GCA_007922755.1 Pedetes capensis | reverse complement strand
TCTCATCTACTCTCTACTGGCCTTTAAGATTCTGCTGAGAATAAGGCTATCAGGTGAATTGGGGCACCCCTATGTATTATTTGTTTGTCTTCTCTTGAATCCTTAAGAATCTTCTCTTTCTTTCACCTTTGAGAATTTGAATATCTTGGGATAGAGTTGGTTGAGTTAGATTTAACATGGTCTTTGACCTTCACTTGCCTAGATATTTGTATCCTTCTGTAGGTTTGGAAACTTTCTGTTATTATTTCTTTGAATAAACATTCTACCCCTTTGGTATTGTCAAGATTCTCTTTAACGTGAATAACCCAAATATGTGCCATTTGAATTCTGTCCCAAAGTTCCTGTAAGCTTCATTACTTTTCATTCTTTTAAAATTTTCCTCCTCTATGTGTTTTCAAACAGCCTATCTTCAAGCTCATTATTTTTTCTTCTACTTCATCTATCCTGCTATTCCTGCCTCCTGTCATGTTTTCAAGTTCAATGAATGTGTTTTTATATCTCAAGAATTTGTTTGGTTTTAGTAATTTCCATTTTTTATTAAGTTTCTCAGCTACACAACTGACCATTTCTGTTTTCTCAAGCTCATTGAGTTTCCTTAAAATCATATTTAAAATTCTGAGAGTTCTTCTATACTGATTACTAATCTAGTTAGTTTCTTGTGCCTTATTAGGGGAGGTCACATTTCCCTAAAAGCTATTAATGGTGGTTGGTGTGTGACATCATCTGGGCATTGAAAAATTAGGCATTTATTCCATTCTTCCTAATCTAGATTTGTTTTTGCCTGTCTTTACAGAAATTTCCAGCAGGCTGCTTTTTTTGTTTGTAGCTGTATTTAATTTCACTATTTTTCACTGGATGGTGCCTAGTTCTAGTCTGCTGTTGGTGTGTTATTACTGTTTCAACACTAGAGGATGATCCCAGTCCAGGTATGTACCAAATCCACAGTTGGTGTGTTGTTCAGAATGGCTCAAGCAAGTACCTAGAGTGTAGTCTGTCACTGCATGCCTCTCCCTGAAGGTGGGATAGGTCCAGCTACTTCATCTCTAGTCACTGGCTTTTGGTTAGGTACTATGAGATTCTGCTGACTCTGGGCCTCAGGTTCCTATGGCATGCCTGTGACAATCAGTGCAATAAAACTTTTTCATATACTGACCATACAACCCACCATGACTAGCACAGAACTGGGGAAGGCCCAAGGCCTATGGGCTGCCTATTGGTAAAGTGGACCTATAGCTCAAGACTATTGCAAATAGCCACAGGTGACTTTGTTGTTGTTGTTAGGTGCCGTTGAGTCGAGTCCGACTCATAGTGACCCTATGTACAGCAGATCGAAACACTTGCCAATTCTGTGCCAGGCAAACGATCTTATTTATGTTTAAGCCCATTGTTGCAGACGCTGTGTCAATCCATCTGGTGGAGGGTTTTCCTCTTTTGCTTTGACCTGCCACTCTTCCAAACATGATGTCCTTCTCCAGGGATTGTTCTCTCCTGACTACATGTCCAAAATATGTAAGACGTAATTCGGCCATTTTTGCTTCCAAGGAGCACTCTGGTTGCACTTCTTCTAACACAGATTTGTTGGTTCTTTTGGCAGTCCATGGTATATTCAATAGACATCTCCAGCACCACAATTCAAAAGCATCAATTCTTTTCCTGTCTCTTTTGTTCAATGTCCAGCTTTCACAACCATATGATGCCACTGAAAATACCATGGCATGAGTCAGACTCACCTTTGTCTTCAATGTGACATCTTTGCTTTTCAATACTGGACTAAAAGTCTATTGTATTGGGTCCTTGTGTCTTCCCCTGGCACTGGAGCTGTTCCAGAGGCTCCAGCAACAGGTAAGCCTGGGCATGAGGACCCTTAACATCTACCTAGTGTTAGGTTCCACTAGCCCAGCACTAAGTTGTAGGGCAAGGCCCTTGTTGGGGATGGCTGGACTCAAACCCGTGACCCTCTGCATAGTGTGTTGTGCAACTGGGTGCCCCAACACTGTACCCTGCAAAGAATTGAGGCTGGGGAAAAGAGTATCATGCTCAGGAGTTGAAACAAGGCAGGTTTATTTACAGGGAAAGGGAAAGGTCTGTAGATGGGGTAGGAAAAGGTAAAAGGGGAGGAAGGCGCTCAGCTGCTATCTCAGCCACTGGGGTGGGGACTCCTGGGTATCATTGCTCTCTGGTCCTGGAGTCTTTGCTGCTTTTGAGGCCCTGAGTTTGACTCTCAGAGGCTTGATTCTGGAAGCACTCGATCTGTTGTTGGATTGGAGAGGAGGAGGAGAAGACACAGGCAGGCAGGCAGGTAGAGGTGAGGATGGAAGCAGGTTGGTGGAAGAATGAAGGCAGGATGAGGGTAGGCTGAACACTAGGTGGGTTAGGTGGATGTAGACCCCTGGTCCTTATGGGGCCAGAGGACTGAGTGAGCTCTCCTTAGGTGGTATTCAGGTAAAAGCTGAGCTATCCCTAGATGGAGTTCAGAATGAGTTGTTGGGCTCTGGGGTCAGGGGTTTTTGTCCCCTTAAGCCAACTGTCATCCAACTGTCAAGGAATGAGAGCTGGCCAATTAGGGAAGGGCTTGTGGGTGGCACAATGGCAAGGGCTTAACTAATGAAGAGGCAGCTGGAGCTCAGCCAATCAGGCCTCGAGGAAGCCTGAGCTGGCCAGTGCCATCTTGGCTCACTTGATGGGAGGGGGGAAGAGTGAAGTACCCATATGTGGGGGAAGGGTCAGTTGCCTTGGAGGACAGAGTCCAGTCCTCCAAGAGGGCTAGGCAGGTCCCAGGGACCTGCCATGTTTGGGTACTCTCTATCTTCCTGGGAAATCCAAAACAGATCCTGAGCTTGCTACTCTGTCCTTTCCCAGACAATGAGGTCTTAATCATCCTATGCTACCTGAAATTGGGTTAGTGTTGGTAGAGGTAGCACCTTGGCTACTTGGGCTGATACAATCTGGATCACATTTGAATCTTATGTTTGGAAGGAACTGCAAAATCTCAGCAGTGCACGGAGGCCTTTGCCATAGCTGCCAGTGATGGGAGCCAAAAGTTGAGTTTATCCCATTGGGATTCCAGTTTCCAGGGTGGTTCTAGAACTCTATATGTTCTAGAATTCCCTTGCCTCGCAATAGCTACACTGCCCAAGGTTGAGGATAGGTAGTGGAGTCAGTCCCTTGGCCACAAGCGTGACACTAAGGCGGATATCCCTGGACTCAAGGACCTGCATAATCTAAGGGACAGGTATGTGAGCCCCAGGCACACCTCAGTGTGGCAAATGATGTGGTCTCTCTAGTACATAGATCTTTGCCTGATGCCAGAGCAGGATTTAAAGCTTGATCTGTGAGCTCTGGTCTGTGTACAGGATCTTTGATTTCCTCCCTGTGCTGGGTCTCACTGTAGTAGGCCTGGTCCTGGATTTCACATCACAGTCTTGGACTTAATTCTCTTTCTGTCTTCCAAGGAGGATGTCTCTCTCTAATCTGAGATGCTTGGAGTGGGGGAAGGGGCAACAGAGGCAATTTCTTCCTTTCTGTCTTCTTCAAAGAGCTTTTTCTTTTTGTTCTAATAAAAGTAGGTCTCTCATCTGGTTTCCTTAGTTCTTATAGTGTGTATATAGATGTTCAACTTGGTGTGCTCATGAGGAGACAATTACTAGAGAATCGTACTCAGTGGTCATCTTGCTCCACCCTTCCCAGAGACTTTGATCTAATTTGGCACTTCAAATCAGTAATACCCCCCATGTTTCTGTCAGCTTGTGGTGCTGTGAGGACCTGAGTGTTGCTGTGATGCTGAAAGCTATGCTCCTGGTATTACAAATACCAGCAGGGCCACCCATTGTGGACAGGTTTCAGCTGAGCTTCCAGATTAAGATTGACTAGGGAGAAGGACTGGGCAGCCAAAATCTGAAATAATTAACCATCGAAAACCCTATGAAAAGCAGAGAAACACTGTCAAATATAATGCTGGATAATGAGTCCCCCAGGCTTGAAGGCATTCAAGAAATAACTAGGGAAGAGTTCCCTCTTTAAAGTAGAGTCAACCTTAAAAATGGGAGTGGAATTAAGCCCCTAGGACCTCCTCTTGCTAATGTGGCACAATTCAAAATGAGAAGAAACATAGTGTCTGCAACATGGGACTCAAATATAAAAAGATCGTGTGTGTGTGACACATTGTTTGGTAGTATTTTTTTTTCTGTTGTACATAGGGTTGCTATGAGTCAGATCTGACTCAATGGCTTGCAACAACAACAAATCAGTAATATATGAAACATAAGAGTCAGATATTAATTATCTTGTGTTCAATATCCTGAAAAGAAACCAAACTTATGCTTTGTTGTGAATTGATTTTGATCAAATAGTATGAAGACTTGTGACTCATTAAATACTTTCAAATTAACAGCTGCTGTTTGAGTGTCCTGGTGTATAGTAGTCGCTCTAGGGTTTTCTTAACATTGTTTTAATGAGAGGTTTGTATCCTGTTTTTTTTTCCTATTCAATTCTGTAATTTATTTTGAAAGAGATAATAGGTGGATTTGGTGAACATTTTCAATGATGCTTGTATTTAACAACTTTGTACAGATATGACAAACCAGGTTTGATTGGCTTCTTCTTTCATTTTTTGTTCTTTTAAATTTTAGAAATTCTACATATGTAAATCTGAGCCTTTAATAGTTGTTCCCAAACTTTTACCAGTTGGCCCAAATTCTCACCCTTTCACTTACTTTCTTTATGCCTATTTTAACCTTGATTTAGGTTCTGAAGAGAATGCATTTTATTAAGATAAACTTTTAAAAAAAATCAAATGTATGTTTCTATCTTATAAAACAAAATTATTGTTGTGGTTAGGTGCTGATGAGTCATAGCGACCCTATGTACAACAGAACAAAATACTGTCTGACAACAACATGCCATGCCTGGCAATATGTTAGTGCTTCTCTGCCATTCATAGGGTTTTCAATGGTTGATTATATGGAGATTGTTTTGGGAGTGGGCTGCCAGGTCCTTCTCCCATTTTTGCAGTGCTAGGGATCGAACCCAGGGCCTCAGAGTGCTCAGAGCAGCACGCTACCAACTGAGCTAAATCCCAGCCCATATAGAATACAGACTTCAAAAACAACTGGAGGCATTTGACATCTTTAAATAGAACCATGAAATGGTAGCTTCATAAAATTAATGAGTAAGTATTTTCTTTTAGCTAGAGATGGTGTCATTATTTTTCTAAATCTGCAAGTAAGAAATTTAGAATGCAAAGAAGAGATTTGCCCATGGTCTAGTAAGAAATTTATGAATTCCTGATCCCTGGGATTTTTTTCTTTTTTACATTTTATGATTTGAGTAATAAAATTCCACTTACATGTAACTGTTATGGAAACATATTGTGCACTATGTAATATAAATGACTATGAATGCAACCTAGAGAATATGGACCTGAAGTCTTAGTCAAAATGGAAAGATATTTTCAGAATCTTCTTTTTTCACCAAATATATTTCTCAACTGTATTTTTTGTTATTATTGCTTCAGTGCAGTTCATTTTTATCTTTGTAAAGGAATATTATTAATGTTGTGAGAAAGCAGAAAGAAGATATGGCCAAAATTTGACTTCTTTCTGGGTACTATTGATTGGGCATATTTATGGTCCATTGTCTGAGAATAGAAAAAAAATATTATTCATTTTTCAAAGTTCTCCACCCCAAGCCCTAAGGCACTTGGTTCCTTTTTTAAAGATTATAGGTAAACAGTTAGTTGAGAGTGTTCCCTCTGGCTTTTAATCTTGGGAAGATGTACAAAGTGAATTGAAAGCTGAAGGAATTCTAGCTCTGTGCACTGGGCAGATGTCTCATATTTGCACCTGTGATGATATAAGCTTTGACCTTGGGTCTGTCTCAGTTTTAAAGAAGTGGAAAACCTTACCACATCCAGTTTTTAGTATGTAATAGTAAAAATGATGCTAGCTTTAGGAGAAATCAAGTTTAGGCTTGTTCTGCTTTTTCATATTTTATGGAATAACAATATTTGAAAGCTCTTTCATTGTGCAGTGCTTGCTTTATATATCCATAAGAGCTAAAACATAGTGTTTGGTTAGAGTGAGTGTGGGATATTTCTTCTGGTACTGAGGGATTCATCCAGGGCCTTGTACATGCTTTGCAAGAACTCTACCATTGAGCTGCACACCTAGCCCATTTTTTATTTTTTATCTTGAGAGAGGGTCCCGCTAAGGTATGCAGGCTGCCTTTGGCCTTGAATTTGTAATCCTCCTGCCTCTACCTCCTAAATCATTGAGATTACAGATATGCACCACCATGCTCATGTATGTATGTATGTATGTATGTATGTATGTATGTCTTTCTTTCTTTTTTTGCATGTGAAAACAACTTCATATAGCTACATTTCAGGAACAAGTATTTTAATAGTCTAATGTTGAGAGTGAGATCTTTAACTGTTAGAGTCATTTTTCACTGTTGTTTTTAGTTACACTGTCACCTGAATAAAATTAAGTGCTTCTTGATTCAGTCAAATATGTCCTTTAATGAATATTAAGAACAATGTATTAATAATAGACTGGCTGTACTCTGGAAAATGCAATGAAATGGGAACTAGGTATGGTAGTGCATGGCTGTAATCTCAGCACTTGGGAGCCTGAGACAGGAGGATTGACACAAGTTTGAAGGCAGCCTGGGCTACAAAGCAAGTTCCAGGTCTGCCTGGACTACACAGAGAAACCCTGTCAATGAAAGGAAAGGAAAGGAAAGAGAAAGGGGAAGGGGAAGGGGTAGGGGAAGGGAGGAGCAGAGGGGAGGGCAAGGCAAGAAACTTTTGTATGATCAAATTGATCCTTAGGCCAGACATAATAATCTTTCCCTTTTGCTTTTGTCCTGTGTGTGCCAGTATGTGTGCATCGTGAGGCAGTGCATTTTGCAGTGAGGTGAGTGGATCACAAAGAGGGAGGCCCCTAGATCTTCAGAATGCCTCTCTTTGCCTGTCTTACCAGCTTCTCTATTATACTAGCTCAGCTGATACTCTAGACAGTGTTTTTAGAGCTGACTCCTTAAACAGGAAGAGACTCAGAACTATATCCTATGTCATAAATCAAACTTTTGTTTAGATTTGTCAGCAACATTGATTTGAACCACAGTGCTGAGAAGTTTTGCTATTTGCTTAGATTTCCTGGTTTAGAACAGGAATTATCTTCTCTGAATTCAAGGCCCTATGAGGATACCACTCATTTTAGTCGTTGCTTACCAATTTGACATCACAGGCCAACAGGTATAAGCCTTGAGTATAAAAGCTTTGTAGCTGACAGAAATAGTAGGGATATGGATTTTCTTCATATTTTTGCCGATTGTTGTTATTGTTGGGTACCCTCCAGTCAGGTCTGATTCATAGCAGCTCTCATAGGGTTTTCAATGGATAATTGTTTTGGGATTGCTTTGGGAGTGGATTGCCATGTCCTCCTCCCGTCTTTGCGGTGCTGGGGATTGAATCCCTGTCCTCACAGTGTGGAGCACTGCTTTACAAACTGAGCTAAACTCCAGCCCATTTATGCCAATAGGGAAATTTTATCAAATGTACATGTATTTGTGTAGTATAGATATTTATTATTTTGAAATAATAACTATTCTTTTCTGTCACTGTAAAATAGTTTATATATTTTTGTTGACATTTCAGCCAAAAGGCAAATGGAGGAGAGAAGAATCATTTATAGAAATGTACAGTTGTGTTTTGGGGTTTTATGATCTCTAACATCCTTACTAAAAGTATAAAATGGCTTCCCACATTGTGGAAGCTTTCAGCTTAGTCTTTCAGCAGTAGCTATATTTAAATTATATTTTCATGTGGCAATTATTTCACTTTCCAACAGTGTTTATTGATTTTATTATTCCATGTATGATTTTTTTCTGAGTTAATCCCCCCTTGCCATGAATTCTTTGTCTGTGGGTTAAGCAAATGTGCCTGGTACAGATTATACTGGCAACTGCTTCAGTTTCTTTTCAAAGAATGGGACTGGCCAGTGCTCTTATAGATATCAACACCTAATTATCTGCAGTTAATGCTGGAGATGGGATCCACATGAAGAAAGGAATTTACATACACCAATCCTAAAACACACCTTTCTCCAACCCATTCCCTGTATAATAGTAATTATTTCTAAATTCACATTTTGAAATCCTTTTTATTACCCAATTTTTTAGCATATATTAATTGTACAAAATAGTGAGCTTCACTATGACATTTTCATACATGTATATAAGGTACTTGGATGGTATTTATCCTACCTATTACCCACACTTATCTAACATTTTAAAACCTTGATGTGATTAATTTAAATAGGCAGACAGCTTTACAGCATGTTCCTATGGTGGAGGGAGGCTGACTCATGTCAGTTCAAGAATAAAAATAGGAGCACTAATATCCACAGTCTTTATAGAATTTGTCCTCATGTTGTCATCCTCTTCTTCTCTCTTTTTTTTTTTTCCTTAAATCAAGAGATTTGCTCTCCTCTGGCCCTTTGCGGAAATTGTTCATGCATTGAATAGGCAGATGGTGGGCTGAGCTTTGAGAGACCAAAAAGGGCACATTCGTGCCTCAGCAATTTTCTCTAGTTTGGTAGCACAGATGCCTGTTTGTGAGTTGGTATCTAGTAAGCCTTCGTTACTGCAGTAAAATCTTAATTTTCTAAGTAGTCAAATAGTTTTATTAAACTTCCCATTTCTTGAGTTCTTATGGTTGCTAGCCTTTCCCCTTAATTGCAACTATTCCACCTTCACCCCTTCTACATATACCAGTTCATAAAGGGGGAGGAACTCATGGCATACCCAAGCCAAATAAAGCATTTGGATTGAATTTGGGAGTTAAAGGTGCTTTTGCTAATACTAAGCTCAAAGCTTATGTTGGCTAATGTGAGACAGAGACTGAAATGGTGAAAGATGGTCCTGGAGTAATTACTACACCTCTCAAACTTGTTCAAGGCTATTCCCAAAAGAAATCATGGAGAGCAGAGTTCTCCACCTAGTGTTTTCCTTCTCTTTGCAGTACCTTATTGTATCCTTGTTTTGCCTATTTTGCTTAGGTATCAGCTTCAAACTGGTTCTTATAGTTAGCTCTTTTTCCATATATGCACGTATTTCTTTTTTAATATATATTTTTCTCTTTTTTCCATTAGTATTTTTAAAGATGTCAGAAAATTTAGGCAGAATAATCCAGAGAAATTGACCAAAGAGATACCCAAATTGCCAGAGTGAGGCTCTTCTTTACTCTTAGTCAAATATTCGAAATAAGTAAACTACCATTAGATGTCTGCAGCCATAGCACCCTGGCATCCAATCTTGCCTGATTTCAGAAGCTAAGCAGGGTTGGCCTGGTTAGTCCTTGGATGGGATACCACCTGGGAATACCAGGTGTTGCAGGCTAAGAAGAAGGAACTGGCAATCCATTCCCGAAACAATCCACCATTGAAAACCCTATGAATAGCAGAGAAGCACTGACAATAGTGACAGGCATGGCACAGTGTTGTGGACTGTTTCATTCTGTTGTACATAGTGTTGCTATGAGTAGGATCCAACTCGACAGTACCTAACAACAACAACAACCATTAGATAGTTTGACCATTAAGACATATCCCAACCACCATCTTCTTCTTTAAGGCCCTAACTTTCTGAGATATAGTTCTAGAAATTATTCCTTCTGTAAATTATTTCAATTTCCATTTTCTCCTCTATCTTGCAAATATGCTTAAACAGCTTTAGTTAAAAATAAAACATTCCCTCGGTGCTACATTTTCAGATAAACAGTATTCTCTCTCTCTTTTCAGTACAATGTAGTGGTTAAAAGTTTAAATTTTGAAACTAGAGACTTAATTTGAAGTTCAGCCATTTCCAAGTACAAATTGTGTGAACTTGAGCTGGTTCCTTAACCACTCTGTGCTTCAGTTTTTTCATTTGTAAAATAGAGATTATAAGCTTACCTATCTCATAGTGTTCTTAAAGGAATAAAAGTAAATGTCTGTAAAGCACATAATAGTATGTGGCAAGAAGTACCTCTCTTTAAATATCTGTTATTATGACTTCCTAAGGCATAAGCTTTACTACTACAATTCATTTTTGTCTACAGTGCTTACCACTTTACACCATACTATATGATGTATTTATTAATTTATTAGATGGCTTTTTTCCTATTTTCTCTTCACCTGGTAAAATTATAAATTCTCTGAGAACAGGGATTATTGTTATTTCATTCATTACTGTATATTCTCAGTGCCTTGCACATAGAAAGTGTTTACTAAGTAATGTTAACAAGTATTTGTAACTCAATGCATTGTAATCTGGCTTTCTATCCCACCAGCCTATCGAAATTGTTGGGACAGAAGTTATCAGCAACTTCAAATCTGTAAACCATCTTTAATACTGCCTCTTCCTTATAATATCTAATCAATGATGACATCAGATTAAGTGTACTTTCAAGCATCTCAAATCCATCTGTGTCCTTCCAGTTCCCCTGCTACTACCTTTTCTAGTCCTAGCCGCAATCTGTTTCCTGAATCCTGTTGTAGACACCCAATAAATTTTCTTTCATGCATTTTTTCCTTCTTTCAATCCATTCTCTATATTCATAGCTAAAGAAGGATGAGCCTGCAGCCCTAGCACTGTGGCATCCAATCCCGTCAGACCTTGGAAGCTAAGCAGGATCGGGCCTGATTAGTACTTGGATGGAAGACTGTCTGGGAGCACCAGGTGCTGTAGGCTTGGGAGAAGGACCCAGCAACCCACTCCCCCCAAATAATCAGCCAGTGAAAACCCTATGAATAGCAGAGAAGCATTCACAATAGTGTTTGGCCTATTGCACGTAGGGTCGCTATGAGTCGGACACCGACTCCAGGGCACCTAACAACAACAATCAACAAGGGTTAAAAAAATCTAATTCAGATAATACCATGTCCTTTCTTGAACTTCTTCCACTAGTTTCCTGTTGTCTCACAGAATAAAATCTAAAATCATTCCATGATGTAAACGAAATTGTTAAAATCTGGTCCTTTCATTTCTTAAAAGTCACAGTACTATGTGACAAAACAATTACACTCTTAGGTATATACCTAAAAGAGTGAAAACTTATATAGAGATAAATTACCAAAAATTTTTACACAAATGCTCATGTCAACATTATTCATAATAGCCCCAAAGTTGAAGTAAGTCAAATGTCCATCATTTAATGAATAATCAAATGTGGTACATCCATACACTGAACTATCATTCATCCATTAAAGAGAATGCAGTACTGATACATGCTATAATAAACCTTTAAAACATGATACTTTGTGAAATAAGCCATACAAAAGGCCACATGTTGTATGGTTCCATTTCCATGAAATATGTGCAATAGGCAAAACCATACAAACAGAAAGTAGGATTAGTAGTCTCAAGGGTTTAGGAGCTGGGGAAGAGAATGTTAATGAACATAGGATTTTTTGGCAGTGATAAAAATATTCTGGGATTAGATAGTATAGATGGTTTCACAACTTTATGAATGTATGAAAAACACATAATTTTATACTTAATTGAGTGAATTTTGTCACATTTTAGTTGTATTTCAATTTAAATAATTTTAGACTTACCTACTTTCCTATCTCCTAGCACTTTCTCTCTCAGTGCTATTCTCAAGTTATAATGGCCTCTCTCTCTCTCTCTCTCTCTCTCTCTCTCTCACACACACACACACACACACACACACACACACACTGTGTGTGTTTCTCTCTCTTTCTTTCTGCTGGGGATCAAACCCAGGACTTCACACATGCTAGGCAAGCACTCAGTCATTGAATTAAATCCCTAGCCCCTCTATGTTCTCTCTTACCCTAGAACCTTTGCATATGCTATTTTCTGTGTTGTAACATCCTATTATAGTCTGAATGTATACCCTTAAAATTCATGTGTTGAAACTTAGTCATCAGTGTGATAATATTCAGAGGGTAAGACCTTTAGGAGATAATTATGTTATAATGGCATATCTATTATGAATGTGTTAGTAACTTTATAAAAGAAGTTGAAGAGAGTGTCCTAGTCCCTTGTATCCCTTTAATCAAATCAGTATACAGCAAGAAGTTACCATCTGTGAAGCAGAGAGGCCTCACCAAACATGGAACCTACCAGAGCCTTAATTTTGAACCTTCTAGCCCTCCAAACTGTGAGAAATAAGTATCTATTATCTATAAGTTACTTAGTGTAGGGTATTTTTGTTATAGAAGCAGGAATGGTCTAAGACAGAAATTGATACTGAAAAGTAGGTTTTTATGATAACAAATATGTAGAAATTTGCATGTGGCTTAACCCCTGTCCCAGTGTTTGGTAGATAGGAGATGGTGTCAAATAAGATTATTCTCAAGCCTGAAGATTTAAGTGCTACTTGTGTTTTAAGGTATTGAATTTATTTATGACCTGTTACTCTTTTTTCCTTTCCTATTTCTCATTTTTGGATTGGGAATATTATCCTATGCTTGCCCTACTATTGTAAGTAGTCGGGTTACCTGATATCTGGTGATGATTTAATCTCATGGATTATAGTTTCTCTAGGAGGGGAAGGATAAAGAACTTTCTAATCAAATGATGAGTCAAATGAAACAAATATAATTCCAAGATTGACAGGTTTATTGCAATACATACAAAAAAAACTAAGCTAAAATAAGCACAAAAGGAATATATGAACATACGGGCAAAAATAAGTAAAAGAAAATTAGTTGAGCACAGAATCCTAGTAATAAATCGAAAACTGTGCATCGGCAGAAGAAACTGGACACTGGTCTGGGAGATCAGTCCCTTTAAAAGGACACTTGAACAGGTCCAGATTTCCATTAAGTCATCAGTAATGAAGTAAAGGATTTTGTTCACTCAGGCAGAGCCTTCAGCAGTTGATGCGAATTCAGAGTGATTGCTCACAAAGAGTGGAGTCACAGCAAGATGGGGTCTCAAATAGCAGTCTGAAGGCACTGGTATTTATAGTCCCAGAGGTGTATTATCTTAGCTTCCAGCTGTCAATTTTGGAGGGAAAAGTGCCGGACACGAGTTATCTCTTTTACATATTGATGCACAATTGTCAATGTGGCTTTCAGTCAGTCAGTTTTCAAGATGAATATTAGCCAGCCACTTGGCACGGTTATGACTTGTGTTAGAAGGGCAAGCTAAAAATGGAGTCAGTGCTATCAAAGCATAGTCACATTAATTATAATTAAGAAACTGATTTGCTTAGATTCATAAGAATCATAACACAGCAAAATGCAGATCATAGCCCCAGGACACAAATCTTGGAAAGCCAGGGTAGGAATACTATGGTTTGAATGTATATGTCTCTTCCAAAATTCATATTTTGGAACTTGAACTTCAAGATGATGTTACTGTGAGGGGATGGATGATGCCTTTTGACATGTAATTAAGGCATAAGGGCTCTGCTCTTGCTGTAGTTTGGACCTCAAGTGTCCTTAAAGTTCTATGTGATAAAGGCTTGGTCCTCAGCATAGTGCTATTGGGCAATAGTGGAAACTTTAGAAGGTGCGCCTAATGGAAGGTATTTGATTTATTGGGGGCATTCCTCAAAGGGGAATTATGGTACTCTAATTGCTTCTTTCTCTCTTTTGCTACCTAATCATGAGGTGAGCAGTTTTTCTTTGCTCCCTGCTCTCACTGCAATGTTCTGTCACATGCCTAAACAATGGGGTTACCTGATTATGGACTGAAACCTCTAAAATGTAAGTCAAAATAAGCCTTATCTACTTATAAGGTAACTATTTCATATATTTCTTATAGTAATAGGAAGCCAACACAACCCCCATAAATCTATTTATGCTTTTATAAAAGAAGTATAAGGAAATACCCTAGAGCCTTTTGCCCTTATGCCACAGAAGGATACAGTAACAAGTCACCATTTTGGAAGCACAAAGAAGCCTGTAGTAGACACTGAATTGGCTGATGTCTTTGTCTAAGACTTCTAAGTCTCAAGAAACTCTAAGAAATTAATTTTTGGTTTTTATAAATTTCTCAGGCTGGGGTTTAGCTCAGTTGGTGGAGTGCTGCTTATGCACTGTCTGAGGACCCAGGTTTGATAACGAGCACTGCAAAAACCAGAGAAGGGTGTGGCAATCCACTCCCGAAGCAACCCCCAAACAATCAGCCATTGAAAATCTTATGAGGTTCCAAACTCAGCAACACCTAACAACAACACAAGTTTCTCAGTCTAATGTAATAAAACAAAAACTGTTTTGTTATAGCAGCAAGGATAGACTGACACACACTGACTTCCCATCTTCCTTACTTAGTTTGATCTTGTTCATTTGGGAGGTGGAATAATACTACTTTCTTTCAGAAAGCTGCCCTTGACATCTTCCAAATTATGCTTGTTCCCTCTTTTATATACATACATATGTGTGTGTGTGTGTATCCCATAGTATCCTATGTTTCTCCATGAAAATTACTTTATTACATCAATCCTTCAGATTGATTCACTAGACCATAAGCTGCTTAAAACCAGAGTCTAGATGTATATTTACTTACTCTGCTCACCCACTTCCTCCCTCTTTCTTTCTTTAAAACCAACATTTATTAAGAAGATTATTATTGTTGTTTTTAAAGAAGGGAAATGAAGAGATGAGCAAAATAAATAATGCCCATACATTGAGGAAGCTTACTGTTTAGTGGAACATAACAAACAATAAGAAAACAAAACAAATATGTGAAAAAATTCATCTTATTGGTTTAAAAAATTGAGATAAGATATTTCAGTATTGCTCAGGCTCGCCTCAAACTTCTGAGATGCCGATTTTTTCACATTTTCATATTTTCTGTGTGATTAAGATTCACCTTATCAGTGTAACAAGGAAGCATTTTATTTACATTTAATAATTCTTAAAATGTTTGTATTCGTTGCAGTTAAATATATGTTAAATTTGATAAACTGGAATAGTTACTATAGAATATGTTAAATACTAGGGAGTAAATGAAGTGATGTGAAGGATAATAAGTTTGGAGGAAGACAGTCTATATTCTCAGTAGTTAAAATCATGGTTGGCACTTAGTATAAATATATCTTGAACTCATTAGGTTTTTCTTCTTCTTATATGATCTCTTCCTCTCCCAGTACTTCCAAACTTGTTTGTTTAAGTGCACTTGGATTCACATAGTTGCTAATGCCAGAAACCTGCATTTATGCTTTGGTTTTTATTTAACCCCAAACCTTTTCATTATTCAATTGATCTCCAAGTTTTGCTAAAATCAACCATCTAAATATTTTCCAGCCCTTTTCATATCCTCACTTTCCCCACTACCCCTGCCTTATTATGTTGTTGTTGTTGTTAGGTGCCGTCGAGTCGGCATCCGACTCATAGCGACCCTCATAGGGTTTTCAATGGCAGACTGTTTCGGGATTGACTTGGGAGTGGATTGCCAGGTCCTTCTCCCATTTTTGCGGTGCTGGGAAATGAACTCGGGACCTCAGAGACTGCAGCGCAGTGCTCTACCAACTGAGCTAAATCCCAGCCCCACACCTTATTATGTTAGGACTTACTTATATATTAACTTCCACAGTTGCCTTCTTTTTTGTTTTAAAAAATTATTTGGTTATTTATTTTTGTAGTACTGGAGGTTGAATCCAGGGCCTCACATATACTAGGCAAGCTCTCCACCACTAAGCTGCAACCTGAGGCACTTTTTATTTTGTATTTAAATTTTTGAGAAAGGATCACACTAAGTTGCACACAGTAGCCTCTAGCCTTGAATCTATGATCCTCTTGCCTCAGCCTGCTGAGTAGCTGGAATTAAAGGTGTGTGCCACAGTGCCTGGCTATTTAAGTGCTTGGCCTTCTAACTAAGTCTTTCTGCCTTTTATTTTATTTTTGCAATCTGTTCTTCACAATGCCAAATATCCACATACCTAGTCAATCTGCTCCTCACTTCTTATAACACTTCGTATATATTTTTATTTTAGCTATTATCAATTTGCATTATCACCTAAAAGTCCCAGTAGTAGTAGGGGTATGTCTACTATAGTAGTAGTAGTAGTAGTAGTAGTAGTAGTAGTAGTAGTAGTAGTAGTAGTATGTTTACTATAGTTCATCACTATATCCTGGCAATCTACCTCAGGTATATTGTTGTTGCTGTTGTTAGGTGCCGTTGAGTTGGTATCCGACTCATAGAGACCCTCATAGGGTTTTCACTGGCAGACTGTTTCGGGATTGCCTTGGGAGTGGATTGCCAGGCCCTTCTCCCATTTTTGCAGTGCTGGGAAATGAACTCGGGACCTCAGAAACTGCAGCGCAGCACTCTACCCACTGAGCTAAATCCCAGCCCCCTCAGGTATATAGCAGGTAGTTAATACCTTGTTGGAAAATGAATGCTATGCCTTCCCTGTTATCTAAGCTATCTGAGAATCAATATGAATTTTAAATCTGAGTTTAGGTGATGTTCTGGTCAAAATTGAATATTCCCAAGTGTGACCCTTTTTGCCTTTGGATATTTTTATGTCTATGAACTTCTTTATTATTTATCAATTTTCTGGGCATTTCGCATTTTCTTTTTTTGTTGAAATGCTAGTAAATAAAAAGCTTCAAATGAAGTACTCATGAGTACACATCAACTCATTGCATAATTATATGTCCTTTTTTTTGGACACACAATCTTTCTCTACCCACACACCCTGTCATGGGAATCAGTAGTGAATTGTCATGGTAATAATAGGAGACATAAATTGTCATCTTGATATGGGCATTAAGTAGTATAACTCTCTTAAGCGGAAGGAAATTTTGTGCCTATTAAAAGCTACCTGTTTTTTATTAGAATCCTCTTCCAATATGCAGCTGGTATCGGAAAGGAAAGTCGAAGTAGTGGAACAAAAATGAAGTTGAAAAGAGAAGGCTGAATGCTTTGTGAGTTGCATAACAATAGTCTCTCTTCTTCCCTGGAGCTCAGCATAAATGATTAAAAATCACCCCTCCAGGTCTTGGCTTGACTTTCCTACTTGTAACAGGAGGTTTGTGAGTAAAAGAACAGCTGCCCATCTGCTAGGCAAATGAAAGGAAATAAATCAGATTTATCCCCTTTATGCTGAGGATGCATGTTGTCTGAGGTGGATTTTTAAGAAGTTATCTTTACCTGTATTTACTTCTATTTACTATTTATTTACTACTTGTAGCGAAAAACTTAATTCCTTAAAACAAACCAACCTCAATGAGGCCTTTGAATAATTAGTGACTTTGTTCATTTTAAAAAATATTTTTTAAAATATTACAAATGTAATACATGTGAATTTTAGAAAATTAAAAATTCAGAGAACAAGAAATAGGAAAATATAATATGTTCATCATCCAGTGAAAACCAATGTTAACATTTTGATGTGTGTACATGAGGTGTATGTATTTGCAATAAAAAATTGAGTAATATTGTACATGTTTTTGTAACTTTATTCTCTCAATGTTATTTCATGAATATCTTTCCTTGTCTGAAGTAATTGTTTTTGCATAGCTGTGATCAAAATACCTGAAAGAACAACTTAAAGGAGGAAAGACATAGTTTGGTTTATAGTTTAACAAGGTCCAGCCCATGGGTGCTTAGCCCTATGAGGTGGGAAGAACATGATGTTGGTGGGAGCATGAGGTGTAGGAACTTCTTTACCTTGTAGTGGACAGAAAGCTGAGAAAGGGAATACAGGAAAGGGCCAGGGCAAGATAGAGCTTCCAAGGACATTCCTCTAGGGACTGTCTTGTTCCAACTAGGTCCCACCTCCTAAAGTTTCCAAAACCTCCTAAAATAGCACCACCAGCTGGGGAATAAGCTTTCAACATATGAGCCAGGAACATTTCATATTCAAGTCATAATACTTGCCAATAAATATGAGTGCAATATAATTTTTAATGGTTGCATAGTCTTTATAGTGTATGGATATGTTACAGTGTAATTTTAAAATCCTATATTGTGGGATTTTTAGGTTGTTTTCAACTTAACAGAATCATTTTTTTAAAAGCTATGCATATTCACACTTATTTTTTAGAATAAACTACTGAATTGTTGTTGTTGTTAGCTGGCATCGAGTTGGGTCTGACTCATAGTGACCCTCATAAGGTTTTCAATGGCTGATCATTTTGGGATTCTTCAGGAGTGGATTGCCACATCCAGGATATGTTGTGATATTACCCCAAAATCTCTATGGCCTAAAACATTGGTTTATTTCTTACTGAAACTACTACTCTATTGTGGATTGGTAGGAGAGTTCTGCTTATTCAGCAGAAACCCAAACTTACTGAGATGCCTTCATTTTCTGACACTGCATTTGCAATATGTGCTCTCATGAATACCTTGGCAGGGAATGAGAATAAAGTGAATTGCTTGCATGTTCTTAAATGCTCCTGCCTATAAGTGAAATGTTCACGCTAACATTTCATTGCCCAGAGCTAGAATATTGCCATATTTAACCTCACAAAGTGGAGAGAGTCAAGTATTCCCATTTACCTAAAAGTAGTAGAGAACCAGATGTTCTCAACTACAATAGCTAGGCACTTAATGAAATGCCGAAATAGCTATTAGAGCAGGGGTATTTGATAAATGTTTGTTTTACCTATTGTAAAATCACTCTCCAGAAGGATTATAACATTTTACATTCAAACCATTACTGATTAAGAAAACTTCCTTACACTCTCTCTTTAATTAGGTAATTCTAAAATGTCTTCGATAATTTTATGAGTGAAAATGGCATTTATTGTTTTGTTTATTTGAAATTTCTTTTTATTATCAAAATGATGACCATTTATATATATTTATATGGCCTGGTTTATCTTGATGATTTTAAGAAGCATCATGAAAGTGTAACTTTGAGCATAATGCACTGATATTGTTATATGTGGAGTAACAGTAGCAGTATTATGCATCTTAAAAGGTTTCAATTGCTGTGACTATGGTATTCTATTGGCATTTTTTTCTTTTCCTTCAAATTCAATATTTAACTGACTTCATGTATATAGTTACATTTTGAATGAATATAGCTTTCTCAAAGAATACATGGTAGGATATTTGAAAACTTTGCCTGTGTTCTTAATGAAAAAGAAGATTCTCTCTTTGTGCCCAGATTTTAGTAATGTAATAGTTCTTTAATTGTTTTGTTCAAAAGTCTCATCTTCCTTACAATATTGGGAACATTTTGTTGGTAAAAGCAATGTCTTTTTCTTTTGATTTTCCCATGTGTATAACCCAGTGCTAAGTATGTAAGTAAGAGTTTAGTAAACATGTACAGAAGTCTTCCTTTGCCCATGGGAGTATACTAGAAGATCCCTAGTAGATGCCTGAAGCCCCCAAAAGTACTAAACCTTATGTGTACTGTTTTTCATATATATATATATATATATATATATATATATATATTTATGATAAAATTAAATTTATAAATTAGGCACAGTAAGATAAAACACAATAGCTAATAATAAAATGGAAAAATTATAGCACTATACAAATGATCCTCAACTTATACTGGTTTGACTTTATAATTTTTTAAATTTCGTGATGGTTTGAAAGTAATATGCATTCAGTAGAAGACATCCTTTGAATTTTCCATTTTGATCTTTATCTGGGCTAGTGATATATATTCAGTTACTCTTTTATGTTGCTGTTCAGTAGCTCCGAACCACAGCTCCCAGTTAGCCACTAGATAATGAGGAGAAACAACTGATACGCTACAGGGTATTGTGTTGCCAGCTAATAAGCTTTGTGTTAGATGACTTTGCCCAACTTCAGGCTAATGTAAATGTTCTGAGCTCACTTTAAGATAGGCTTGGCTCAGCTATAATGTTTGGTCTTGTTTAAGTGTATTAAATACATTTTTTACTTTGGATATTCTCAACTTATGATGAATTTATTGGGATATAACCCTATCATAAGTAGAAGAGCAACTGTTCCATAATAAAAGTTATATGAATATGATTTATCTGTGATCTCTCCTTCCCCCCTTCCCCCAATATTGGCAAATTTTCTGTTATGTGTGTGATGGTTAATCTTAGTTGACAACTTGACCTGATGGAAAAACACCTACAAAACAGGTAAACAGGTAAAGCACACTTCTGGGTGTGTCGCTGAGGGTGTTTCCAGAGACGATTGGCACATGAATTACTAAACTGAGTGAGGAAGACTCACCCTGAATGTGGACAGCAGTATCCTATGCTGAAGGCCTGGGTAGAATAAAAAGCAGATTAAGGGAGAAGTTCACATACTCATGCCTTCTCCTTGAGGGATTGTGTTTTTTGCTGCTGCCATTGTCTTGGACATCAGACTGCAACTTCTTCAGCCTTTGAGTGTAGACTTGTGCTAGTGACTCCCCAGGGGACTACTAGACCTTCAATTTCAGACTAGGGCTGCACCATTAGTCCCTCTTAGTTTGAGGTTGTCAGCTTTTTGGAACTGAGCAGCAACTGGTGTCCTGGCTCCCCAGCCTGCAGATAGATGGTCATTGTGCTACTATAAAGCCTGTGAATATACTAGCTAATCTAATCAATCCCCTATTCCTGAACAGAAGATTTGTTCTTAGCATAGATTTTAGCAACCTCAGTAATTTTTCTTTTCCTCTTTAAGTAGAGGAATTTCAGTTTTTCACTAAAAAGAAGTACTTTACAGCTTCTCTTTGGCATATCTATATTGTCACCATCACTAACCTTGCATTTTAGGGCCACTATAAAATATAGGGTTACTTGAACATAAGCACTCTGATATTGTGATAGTCAACCTGATAACTGAGACACTTACTAAGTAACTAATGGGCACGTAACATATGTAGCATAGACACACTACTCAAAGTGATGATTCACATCTGGATGGGACAGAGTAGGACAGTGAGAGAGTTCATTACGCTAATTAGAACAGCATGCAATTTGAGATTTACAAATTATGTGACTATTGTATTTAATGAAATACTTTAAATGGAAAATAAACCCCTTTTATGAATCTTTACATTCATCTTTCAATAGTAAACTAGTATGAGGGATTTATTCATGAATATAAAGTTATTTTCTGTGATTACTTTTAAGTAATTCACAATATTTTTAAGGGAAAGAACAAGCAAAGGCAGAGATATATCTGGCTATAGATAAACAGCCATGGTGAAAGGCATTCTGTAAACTTGGATACAGTATAGACACTTTTACTTCTAAAAATCCTTATAGATAATGTAAGATTTGGTAGGAACTATGGAGACTGAATACCTTCCAACTTTGTTTCAGCTTCTTTTGAGGTGTTTACTCTATTTCCCACTGAGCTATACCTCCAACCCCCTTTCCTTTTAATTTTTAAATTTTGAGATGGGATCTTAGTAAGTTGCACAGGCTGCCTCTCACCTTAAACTCACAGTCTTCCTGCTTTGACCTCCCCAGTTGCTGGTATTATAGGCATGTACCAAGGCACCCAGCTCCTAGGTACTTTTATTGTCCTCTATGCACTTCTCTCCCAATTAAATAGTAAAAATCGGTTATATCCATAGACAAAAGGCACAACATGGGGAATTGTTGCAAAATTATTGGCACCAACACAATAAGGACTGGATTCTACTTACTTGAGCCTCTTTTATATTGTTTGAGGCATCTAATCTGATTGTTCTGTTTCTGGAACCATACAGTGATAGATTACAATTTATTAGATATATGGAGAAACTCTACTGTTATTCCTGGCAAAGCATCTTTGCTTTCATGAATCTCTCAGTTTGTAATATGGCAATATTATTTTAGCTATTAATATCCCAATTTAGGAATTTGTTACTGTAGCAAGCATTTTCCATTCATTTATAAATGATGTGCAATAGTAGCAAGGTGTATATAACACTTTGCCTACATTACTAGCAAAGAAGTTGAGTTGCAAAGAATTTTTGGGGTATTCAGCAAGTTACTGACAAGATTTATATATTGCATATGTAAAACCCTATACCATAAGAATGATCTGGCATGTATCAGCCTGTGTGTCTCCCTCTGATCTTTCCATTCAACTTCCTTTTAAGCAGTAACATTTGAATTCTCTTCTGCTGACAGCACTCCTATATTTAATTTATCTACATAAATTCATTTGGTATGAAATTGAACACATAAACTGTATTTATGACCATGTGTTTTTGCTGAGATTTTCTTTCATTAAATGTTTCTGAAGGAAGGGTGTTTTGTAAAGTTCTCATATGCAGCATGGCTACAAAAAGTATAGCATAACCTCATTATTTCCACAAAAGCACCTCATTTGGAAGGTGACACTGAGGTACTTGTGATATTTTTCAGTACTAAGTTATGCTTCTTTCAGCTTGGTTTTCAAATGTCCTTTCAAGCCTGCCTTGGACTTCATGTCTAATTATCTTTCAGAATCTACTCTTGACAGTCAGGGCAACTGTTGTATTATCTTTGATGTATTATTGTTTCCATGAAAATGACATAGGAATGAATGCTATGGCAACTTTTGAAAAAAAACTATTTTAAGAAAAACAATATTGTAGGACATTTCACATGTAAACATATAATGTTGTTGTTGTTAGGTGCCCTTGAGTTGGGTCCAACTCATAGCAATCCTATGTAAAACAGAACGAAACACTACCCGACATTGTGCCATGCCCTGCACTATTGTCAGTCCTCTGCTACTCGTGGGGATTTCAATGGCTCATTGTTTTGGGTTACCAGGTCCTTCTCCCAAGCCTACAGCATCCAGTATTCCCAGGCAGTCTCCCATCCAATTACTAATCAGGCCTGACCCTGTTTAGGTTCTGAGATCAGACAAGAATGGATGCCAGGGTGGTACGTCTGTAGACAAATGTATAAAAGGTTTGTTGAAAATATGCTCATGTAGTAAACCTACCTCCAGTAAATATTGTAGATTACTACAAAATTGGGATATATGTTGTTGGAATGATCTCTTCCATCTATGTGTAGATTAGTCTCACCGAAAAGGAAACTTCAAGATGAATTTCTTTAGTAATTGACATTCCTCTAGGCCAATGGTCTCTGACTGTATTAGTTAGTTATTGTCATCTTAGCAGAAAAACAACCCAAACAAACTCATAGAGGAAAAGGTTTTTTTGGGCACTCATATTTAGAGGATCATCCCATAATAGCAGCAGGACAGGCATGGCAATACCAGGAGACAGAGCCCATGATAGACAACCTCATAGCATCACATGGTAGGAGACAGCTTCCTGGAACTTGAGATCCCCAGTAAACACTACCTCAGTCGATCCTCGGTTATTCATTTCTCTCAAGCTACATCCCACATCCCAAGGTTCCATAACTTCCCAGGACAGTGCTATCAGCTGGGGACACAACATTAAAGTTCATGACCTTTGAGGGGCATTTTAAATTAAAACTATGACTGCCCTTCCCTTGCCCTCAAAGGTCCATGGCCACCTCATAATGCAAATGCAATTATTCCCACTTTAAGAGTCCCCAAAATCTTAACAGTCTCACCCATGCTACAAAGTCCAAGTCTCTTCTGAAACTCAAAGCAAACTTAGTGGTGGGCCCCTGCAAAATAAAAATACAGGTTATATACTTCCAACATATAATGGCACAGAGTAAGCATTACCATTCCAATAGGGAGTAATAGGGGTGCAGAAAGGAAAGATAGATCCATGGCAGGACCAAACCCTCTGGACAACCAAAACCTGTTGATTTAAGTCTGCCATCTGGCAAATGTGACATCATCTGTCTTCTGGCCTCATCTGAGCTTGAATAGGCTTGGGTGGCTCCACATTGTGGACCTGGCATTTGCAATACAAACAGCCCTCCTGGACTGGCTTCACTTTTTGCCTGCAGCTTCCCTTGGCAAATGGCAGATGCTACACATTTCTGGCAACTCCAAAATCCTGGAGTCTTCATTGATGCTTAGGTACCACCCTCAAATCTTCATGTATCAGTGCTGTAGGGGCTTTTCTCAGGGTATCCAATCCTGATGCACATTGTCTGGCCTCATAGGCCATCTTCTGGAACTTTGGTGGCAACCTCCATAACCCCTTAACTCATGCATTCTGCTTGCCTACAAAATCAGCACCACATGGATGTTGCCAAGGGTTACTGCTCGCTTGAGAGGTAGCTGGGCCCTTTTGAACCATGGCTGCAGTGGCAGCCTCTGAATGCCCAGGCTGAGAAACCATTTTCCTAGGCGACCTCTTTATAGAAGAGCATTCTGGAGACACTTGCTTTTCAGACATTCCTTTGTCAAGTGTTTTTTTTTTTTTTAGTCTTGAACTCTTAAATTTTAGGTGGCAGAGTTCTGACCGACTCCTTCTCTGACTCCAGACCGTCTTTTTAATGTTCTCCTTAATGGTACTTATGGCCTCCTTGCCTGAACTAGCCCTATTTGCAGTAACTTTAGAAATATCTGTGCTGTGGTGGCTTTTTTTAATCTATATGTTTTGAAAATCTTCCTATTCTGTCACTTTCTCTATTTTTCAGTAAATCTGGCTGAACACAGCAAGTAGCAACCAATATATGCCCCTAATACTTCATGGCCCTCGTGTTATTTCCTCCACCAAGTTAATTAGTTCATTACATTTAAGTTCAGCCTCACTCAAATCTTTAGGACATAGGCAGAATGCACACATTCTCTTTGCTAGACTATATCATGGATCACCTCCAGTCTAATGTCTTATAGAGTCCTCCTTTTTCTCTAAAACCCTGTGAGCACCATCTGCATTTCTATTGGTGAGGGTATTCTGGTCTTCCTTACTCTCAATAAAACCACCCTACAAACCCTCCAGGGCTTCTATTCCCTGCATCTCTAAATACTTTCATATTCTTCCCACAAACAAATTCCAAAGGCCTAAGGACAGCAACAACCCCACTTGACAGTACTAATTTTCTATATTAGTCAGCTGTTGTCACTATAGGAGAAGACTCAACCCAAACAAACTTGGAAGTAAAGGTTTATTGGAAGCTCACAGTTAGAGGATTAGTCCATAATGGTGGCAGGGGACATGGTAGATGACCTCGTGGCATCACAGGTCAGGAGACAGAGAGCTTCCCAGAACTGTAGGTCCTGTGTAAAACCTTCAGAGGCCCACCCATAGTGACTCATTTCTGCAAAACTAGATTCTGCCTCCCAAGGTTCCATAACCTCCTCAGACAGCACCACCACCTGGGGACCCAATGTTAAAGCACATGATCTTTGAGGGACATTTTATATTCAGACCATGACACTGACCTTTTTGATACCAGGGACCATTTTCATGAAAGACAGTATTTCCATGGCCCAGAGTTGGGTGGTTTCAGGGCAACTCAAGTGTATTATATTTATTGTGTAAATACAAATGAAGCTTTATTTGTTCATCTGTTGCTCACACTGGTACCAGTCTGTGCCTTGGAGGTTGGGGACCTCTGCTCTAGACCACCTTCATCCAGATTCATTTAGGTTGTATGTAAATGGAATGAGTATGATTCTTTTAATTTTTATCCAAATCAGGCAAAAATAGAAGCTTATGTATATTTAAGAGGAATTGTTTATAATCGGGTGTAGGATTTTTCAGATTTCTTATCATAAACCAGTTTGGCACCATGAGGTTTATGAGAAGATCTATGCTCTTTTGTATTTCATTCCCCACCTCCATATTAGATAGATTTTATAAAGAAACAGTTTTTATTTTTATTTTTTATTTTCCAATTCTGGGAATTGAATCCAGGGCCTTGTGCATGCTAGGCAAGTTCTCTACCACTGAGCTGAACCCCAACCCCTCTTTTATTATTCTTATTATTTTTTATCTTAAGACAAGTCTCACTAAATTGTGCAGGCTGTCTCTGGGCATGAACCTATGATCCTCCTGTCTCAATCTCCTGAGTTGCTGTGTTTACAAGATATGCCACAGTGCCGGGCAAGAGAAAGAAATATTTTTGAAGCATCATTAGATTTCTGAACTAGTAACTAAAGGAATTTGTAGAAACTTCTTGACTAAGGGGAGATTGACTTATGGATCTATGTAGATAGACTTTCAACTATATACATGTGTATATGTATATATAGGTATATGATAAATATATATGTAAAGATAATGAAGTAGACTGACACAAAAAGCATAACAATTGTTGCTAGAAGATTCAGTCATTTTAGTATACTTAAACAAGGTGCTCTCTGCACATAAAAAGAAGACTGCCACCTATGTGTTATTCAATGTCCTATGTTTCAGGACATTGAATAACCTCTCTCTCCAAAATTTTCTCCTCCACTGACCAAAAACAGTTCCTCAAATTCTCATAGGTGTAATAGTGTAGTTAGCCGATAGTTTCATTATTGACACTTAAATTAACAGAATTACTTTCTTAATTCCTTTATTAACTGGAGAGAATAAGACATTCATTCATCAACAACATTCATGGTCACATTATCACTCAAATGCGTATCAAGCAGTTAACTTGTGTTAGATAGAAGACAATTTCTATAACAAATATGTACTAGGACAAGGAAATTTTACGATGAAAGATGTAGAGAATGGATTGTTGTCTGTGGTAGATATTCTCAAATAAGTCACCTCTGGTGGGATGAGATGAGGGGTAAGGAAGAGGGTGCTCTGGGATGCCAGGTTCAAAGATAACAAAAGGGAAAGCGACCACTGTTGAAAACTCACTTTTGTTACTCAATCAATCCTCCCCTTGTGCAATTCCCAAGAAAGCATGATAATCCATACATGTAATGATTCTTGCTGAAGTCTTTATAGATTTGAGAACTAGTTTCTCAACTAGTCTAAAAATTGTTATCAAAATATAAATCTTATATTGATATTCGTTGACTGAATCATTTGAAGAAATTTCCTTAGAATGGGAGAAAGTTAGAACTGTAAGGGATCCTAAAAAACATCTAGTCCTGTGTTTTTCAAAAGGTGTTCCCTGGAATCCTATGATTCTGAAAAGAATGTCTTGGGGTCACTGTAGTGGCAAAGAGAAGGAATAGCAGGGATAACTCCAGAGGTGCTTCATGGTTGAAGGATAAAAGATATACTTAATCTATTTTCTCTGTTTTGTCTCTGAATAAGTCATTATTATTATTATTATTATTATTATTATTATTATTAGTAGTAGTAGTAGTAGTAGTAGTAGCAGTAGTAGTATTTTGTGGTATTGAAGGATTGAACCCAGGGTCTCATGCTTGCTTTGCAAGTACTCTACCACTGAGCTGTACCCCCAGTCCATTTTTTGCTTTTTGAAACAGGATCACTCTACATTATTTAGGCTGCCTCTGGCCTTGAACTTATAATTCTTCTGCCTTCACCTATAAAGTCATTGGGATTACAGGCCTGCAGCACCACACATGAATAATAAGTTATTATTTTAAAGAGAGATTAGACTTATCTTTAAAAAATAGTTTAAAAACCATGAATCTAACCAAATTTCTTCATTTAAAAGATGGAAAGTTTTAGTAAGAGTCAAACCTACCTAATACAGAATACTAAGGAAAGTCCAGTCTTACTTAAATTAGAATTTTAAAACACTAATGTTTAACTTTTAAATATAGCACATGATGAAGATTGATATAAATGTGTACTAGTAAGCAGAATGTCATAATTTAATGAAGAAATTAAAATTCAGATTAACTTTATATTGAATAATAAAAGATCCTATTAGCATGCAAGTATTAATTATGGGACCCAAATGAGAGCATATTGAAGGTATTCTTACTTTACTGAGTTTGAGTTTGTAAAAGCTATTGCTTTTAGACTAGAATCATTTTTTCAAATGAGACCTTGAAAATTTACAGAGGAAGTCATCATTTGTAAAGCTCTTCACAGTTATTAGTACAACATTTGAATTAGCAAAATTTTTCTAAGGTTGGATATAGTCATGTCTTCACTATGCTTTATGAATGTCAAGTACATCAATGCCCCTGTGATTTTTATTGTGACTCCTAATCCTTCTCCCATTTCTGAGATCCTTAGGAATCAAACTCGAGACCTCAGAAACTGCAGAGCGGCGCTCTACCAACTCATGTAAATCCCAGCCCTGTTGACTCTTAGACCACCATTGCTCTCTATGCTTCTGTGAATCTTACCCATTCTTCAAGATTCTGCTTAAGTTTCATCTCTTCCAGAAAGTCTTCTCTGACCACTCTAACCCTCACTAATCTTGCTTGCCTTTGCCTCAGCAATTAAAACATTTCTTCCCTGTGATTGTCATTTCTCACATTACCAAATTCTGACTTGTCTTCTTATGCTTTGGCTTGATATGTTTGCTCCAATCATTTCTCAGTGTCCCTAATACGTGATGAATTTTTTTGAGATAGAAGTCATCTTAAATTTCTATTGATCCCCCTATCCCTCAAAAGATACCTTGTTTATAGTAAGTTATTAGTAAATAATTATTGGTTGACTCTCAACATCACTTCCTTTAAACAGTCCTAGAGAAGTCATTTATATTTTGGTATATATTCCTGATAAAAATTGAATAAGGAATTAAACATTTTAGGTCCTTGATTTCCTACTAATCCATTATGGTTTTGGTATTTAAAAATACATAATTTTGTAGACAACATCCATGGTGATATTCAGTAGGAAATTATGCAAGAACACAGAATTACTTTTCTAATGCCTGGACACTGTCCAAAATGCTTCACAATTTATTAGAAACTTATTATGCTTTTGTGTTTTGGGTAATAAAACCAGAAATGCCATGATTAGCTACAAGAAAATATTATTCTAAAAGAAGCAGTTTCTAAAGTATAGTTATATCTATCTTTGAAAATATTTTGAACTCAATTTGTACTGATTATTACAGTATTACAGTAAGACCTTTCCTTCTAAGTATAATGGATATTCTTATAAAATTTTCATGTTAAGCCAGAAAGACCTATTTTTTCTTTCTTGTAAAGTCCTGATTTGGGAATAAATATTTTAGTTTATTCTTGCCAATTATGTGGGTATGCTTATTGGATTTACAAAGGAGAGTTGGAAATTCATTGGAAATTTCCAGTATTTTCAAATTGAAAGCAAGTAGCCATATTCTAATGTGAACTAGCTTAAGTATTCAAAAAATTAGCTTTGCATTAATGCACAGTATGTCAGGTGGTAAAATGTATCATTCTTTTGTACTTACATAAACAAGGCATGATTATAACTGGAATGCTTAAATTGGAAGTCCCAGTAAAGCAATTATTTTCTTTTATTGAGTTCCCAATGCTTTGACCTTTAGAATTTCTAAAAAGTATATGACATGAAATGATTATTAAATAATAGTTTGAAGTTAAGCTGTTTCCATGTACAAATTAAATCCACTACTCTGTTGCATCTTGGAAGGGGTCAGGATAAGCTCTGGGTTTTGGAGATAGACAATCATTTTCATTGCTCTATATTGGTTCGGTTAAGAGACAAACCAAGTATGCTTGAAGTAAGGCCACTATCTATCTTGGTATATGGATCTGTACTGGTTGGAGTTGATAGGAATTTCAGAAACCCAATGACTTCTCTAATAATTCTCTTCTATATGGAAATTGAGGCCTTCATGGGCAGTATCCCCCAAAATCTCATCCAGAAAACTGTTAGATCTAATCAAGTCCTTCAGCAAAGTGGCAGGATATAAAATCAACACACAAAAATCAATAGCTTTTCTTTACACCACCTGTAACCAGGAAGAGAAGGAAATTACAGAAACAATACCTTTCATGATAGCCCACCAGAAAATAAAGTACCTTGAAATCAATCTAACCGAGGACCCTTCAGATGCCTACAAGGAAAATTTCAAAACATTAAAGAAAGAAATTACAGAGGATACTAAAAAATGGAAGGACCTTCCCTGCTCCTGGATAAGGAGAATCAATATAGTAAAAATGGCTATCCTACCAAAAGCAATTTATAGATTTAATGCAAGCCCCATTAAAATTCCATTGACTGACTTCATAGAAATAGAAAAAATGATACAAAAATTCATATGGCATCACAAAAGACCATGTATAGCCAAAACATTCTTAACGTGCAAAACTAGTGGAGGTGGAATCCAATCCCTGACTTTAAGCTATACTAGAGGGAAGTGGTGGCAAAAACAGCATGAAAATAGGAATGAAGACATATTGAACAGAACAGAAGATCCAGAAATACCTCAACACACCTATACCCACCTAATTTTCAACAAAGAAGCAAAGCAAGTGATTGGGAAAAGGATAGCCTTTTCAATAAATGGTGCTGGGAAGCATGGACATCCGCTTGCAGAAAAATGAAAACCGAACCATATCTGTCAATATGCATGAGAGTTAACTCAAAATGGATAAAAGACCTCAACATAAAACCAGAAACTTTAAAACTAATAGAAGATAGGATAGGTAATACGCTCCAACATATAGGCATAGGAAAGTATTTCTTTGATAGAACTCCACTTGCTCAAGAAATTGCAACAAGAATAGATAAATGGGATTACATGAAATTAAAAAGCTTCTGTACAGCAAAGGAAACAATTAACAGAGTCAAGGAAATCCCCACTGAATGGGAAAAAAATTTCACATCCTATACATCAAACAAAGGTCTAATTAACAGAATTTATAAAGAACTTAAGAAAAAATATCCAAGAAAACAAATAGCCCAATACACAAATGGATGAAGGAACTGAACAGCAGATCTCAAATGAAGAGGCCGTAAAGCCATGAAACACATGAAAAAATGCTCAGCATCCCTAGCCATTAGAGAAATGCAAATTAAAACAGCTCTGAGATTTCACCTTACACCAGTAAGGATGGCCAAGATCAATAAAACAAATAACAACAAATGCTGGTGAGGTTGTGGAGAAAAGGGAACACTCTTACACTGCTGGTAGAGCTGTAAATTGGTCCAACCACTTTGGAAATCAATATGGAGGTATCTTAAAAAACTAAAAATAGATCTACAATCTGACTGAGATTAAACACTATTGGGAATTTACCCAAAGGGAGATGTGTCTTCATACCACAGAGACACCTACATCTCCATGTTCAGTGCAGCACTTTTCACAATAGCAAGGATGTGGAACCAACCAAAGTTCCACAGATATATTTATAGCTCCCCTTACCCCTAACTTATCTGCATTGAGAATATTATGACTGATTTATTCAATGACACTAAAACTCTCTGATGTTTTTACTTTACATCCAGCTTAAATTTCATGGACAATCATTGTAATTTTGAATCTGACTTCTTTTTTTTATTAGAAATTTTCAATGTACATCATAATGTGATTCATTTTGACATGCTTTTCGTTGTGACAATTTTCATATATGCAATTTGATAAGCATTATTCATATAGGTTACCCCTTACCCTCCTCTGTGTTTCCCCCCTCCCCCTTCCCATCTAAGTTTCCCTTGAATCTGACTTCTATATTAGCTTCTAATAATCTAGCTCTCACCTTACTCCATGCTAGCATCTGCACAACTGAACACTACTGGAGGAAAACACGTAACCACATTGATTGGTCTTATTTTAGACTCGATATTATTAACGTCAACTGAGTCTGATAAACCTCACTTCCCACACCAAGCACCAAGCTGATGACCTCATTTTCTAAACTGAAAAGAGCTAACCATAGCCATATCATAGTATAATATCTATTCATCTATACCTATCTTCTCTCCACCACATTCTCCACCGTTGCTATGGAAAAAGAATGTTCTTGCTCTGAGAATAGACCATCCTTTGTACTGTGCATTAACGTCTAGTTCTCTTGCTCAAGGACATTGCTCCAAATATTCCTCCCTCTGTCTCCTGTATCACTTTCTTCAATTCTACTAGATATTTCTCATCAATAAAAAATACTATTGTACCCCTTCCCCTTACAATATTCACAGTAGAGGGTATAAGGGTGTAGTTCAGTGCAAGTGTGTTTTCCTAGCATGTGTGAGGCCCTGGATTTGATCTCTAGCACTGCAAAAAATGCACATGCACACATACCTACAATATACATTCTCAAGGGATTAATAAAAGGGATGGAACAATGTCAGCCCACAAATGCAGAGGGGATGATTATATATATATATATATATATATATATATATATATATATATATATATATATATATATATGACATGCATATATATATGCACTCGTTTGTAAGCCTCAGCATAATCAATTGAGGGAAAGATCACTGACAGCTTCTAAAAACAATTAACCAAAGGCATTTTTGGGGAAAAGTTTTATAGTATTAAAGTTTTACCCCAAATAACTTAAAATTTTACCTCACAGGTATCTTAAAAATTACAAAGAGGGAAGAATATCTGTATAAAGGAGAAATATGATGCTCATTATCTTAATCAAATAATCACACTTAGGATTACCAGTAGTGGAATAACTGAGAATTTTTGTGCATTGAGGCTTTTTATTCAGTACTTGGGGATTGAACAAAGGGCTTCACACACATGCTAGGCAAGTGCTGTGACCACCAAGCTACACCACTAGCCCCACTTTTATTATATTTTTATTTTGAGATAGAGTTTCACTAAGTTACACAGGCTGCCTCTGGCTTCCAACTTGCAATCCTCCCTCCTCAGCTTCCCCAATCACTGGAATTATAGGCATGCGCCACAGTGCCCAGCCTGTCTTGATGCTTTTATATGGGAGAAATGAGTCATAAAAAATCACTTCCTAAATATTCTTGCCCCCAAATTTTCAATCTGAACCAATACATGCCTCTAGATCTTAATGTTTTAATAAGTACAGGGCATTGAGGTAAAAATTAAATAATACCACCAGGAAGCAATCAAACAAATCTAAAATGTGGTATATTCTATAGCAGCAGCCCCCAACCTTTTTGTCACCAGGGACTAGTTTCATGGAAGACAATTTTTCAATGGATCAGGGTAGGGGGTTGATTCAAGTGTATTTCATTGACTGTATAAATACTCATGAAGCTTTCCTCACCTGCTGCTTACTGTGTGCAGGTTGGGTACCCCTGTTCCATAGGATAATAGGTCTATAATCTTTAAAAAACCAATGATATAAAATCGGTGGAAGAACTAGATTAATAGAGACAAAGAGACATAAAAATAAATTGCAATGTTGAATTAATATTCTATCCAAAGTATTTAACATAATAATTATAAAATATATTTTGGGGCAATTGAGTAACTCAATTGATTCCATCATCTCTTAATAAATTCTTAGGATATTTTCTGGTCTAAATTTTTATTGACTTCTTTGAAATGTGGTATGTACAGTAGGTAGTTTTAGGTCATACTTGCCAATATGAAGACAATGGGGAGATTTCTGTCCATATTTTGTTTTAATATTTATTACCATTTTCTTAGAAGAAAGCATTTATGTTTCTAGAATACCCAACAATATCAAAAGAAGAACAACAAAACTGGAGTTTTTATTTTCTCTTCTGGTTGCTTTCATATGTCATGTATCCTATTTGTCACTGTTGACCACAACAAATACTTATTGAGCATCTACTTGTGATGAGCAGTGTTTTTGCTGCTAGAATATATCACTGAAGGAATAGGCCAAACACTTGGCCTCTTAAAGCTTAAATGCTCAGGGAAAGGACAAAAAAGTAAACAAATATGTATTATAGTAGATGATGATAAGTAGTATGTAGAATAATAAAGTGGTATGTAGCAGAGAAATGGATTAGAGAGTTCTAAAAGATATGGTTTGCACTTTAAATAAAAATGCTCAGGCAGGCCACTGCCAAGAAAGTGACAGGGAGAAGCAGTAGCATTTAGCAGGGCAACAGTGTGACTGGAGCAGAATGTACAAGAGAAAAAGCATAGTTAGGAAATGAACTCAGAAAAGTATCCTGACTGTTGCAACAAGACTATGGTAAGCTTGTAATCAATGAGAACTGATATGAGGCTATTGCAATAATCCAAGTGAGAAATAATGGTAACTTGCCTTCAATATGGAGAATGGCATCTCATTTCTTTATAGGACATGTGTCTTCCTGATACATGTTTTGCTGCACTGGGAAAAAGAACCTTCAGAAAAGCAAAATGATGAGAAGACAGGCTTTAGTGAATGAGTTTATACTCTCACAGACTTGTATGGGAAAGATGCATGAATTTTCCATGGGTGAGTTGATCACTGGGGGAGGTAGCTAGGTTTGAGCTATCTTGGTAATATACCATCCAAGAGTGATACCCATTAGCAGGCATGTAGAGTACACTGCGAGGTAGTGGGAGTGTGGAAGATTTTGAATAGAAGGCAGATCTCTCATATTAGAAAACTGTCTTTGTGCAAATGCCTGGAAAAACTCACTCATGCATCCTATTTGATGTCTGACACAGAGAAGGTATCCAGGGTCAGTCAGTGTTAGCTAGAAAAACAGTAACAAACCACCAAGGGGTCTATAGGAAGGTAGGAAAAGATGTTTGCTCTTTCTTTACTATTTACCGACCTTTTCCCAAACTCAAGAGAAGTTAGGCATTGAAAAGAGGAGAAATCCCAAGAGTAGACTACTAATGCCCCTGCTCCATAGTGCTGGAAAGAAAGGTAAGTGAAGCCCAGTGAGTATTTACACTTTTCATTGTGAGTTCTGGGGTCATAATCCTAGCCAGTCTGAGGAATGGAGGTATGTGGCAGGTGTAGGAAAGGGAATAAGGTGAACATGGTATTGAAATTTAAAACTGGATTAACCTGTAATAGCTGACAGTGACTGTGTAGATCTGAAATATGCCCAGGAGACAGTAAGGGACCAGAACAGGAGTTCCTGTTAGAATAAGGAACTTCTATTGGAGAAAAATAAAGCTAGTATTTCCAAATGCCTACTAAATTATTTACACACAAAAGACTTACTATTATATTTCATCTTTCTTAGCAATCTGGTTTCTCTCTCTCTCTCACAAACACACATACAAACAAAAAAATATACTCAGGGACTTAGGGAGTTTATGTAGCATGTTCTGCCTCATCTAGGTAACAAGTAGTAGATGTGAGATTCAAATCCAGGTAGTATTATTTAGAACCTAATATCTGTACCATGGCATTCAATAGAGCTTTGGGATGGGATGTAAAGATTCTAATTCTGGCAAGCCATTTAATATGGGGCTAGTCAGTTTTCTTTATTGCTCATTAGTTTCCCCATTTCTAGTATATGGCGAGTAAAATTTGCCTTATTTCACCAGCTTCATGCTGAGATGATAAATGGAAAATAATTTGCAAAGTAAGGCATTATTATATTATCGTCTTTGCATTTGTGGTATCCTGTAATAAGGCAAAAGGTGAAAAACAGATGCTTCAGAGGGGAAGGTTTACAATTGGAGGGTTTACAATCTCCTCATAACTTTTCCCAGACCTCTACTCCGACTCTGGGAAGATAAGCTAAGAAGATCTTTGCCATCAGTTGAATTCCTCTTCCATGCCGGCTGGCCTGCTGGGACATTTAAATGAGATATTGCTATTGGGTGAAGGCAGCAAGCCTGGGCACTGAGCTTGGGGTAAGTGACCCTTAGATAACCCCCTCACTGGTCAGAGGGGAGCACTTGGGTACCATCAAGGAGAAACAGGAAGCCACATGGGTGTTCCTGGAGCCTTTGG